>JAGFNQ010001439.1:392783-424338 GCA_024364735.1 Boesenbergia rotunda | reverse complement strand
TTAGCCATTTTTAGCTTCCATTGCGCCTCTGATTAACTCAGATTCGACTTATTTCTCTTGATCGGAAAATCCAATTTTCAACTCGTTTTAAATCCCTCGGATTACTCGTAGTGCGTGTGACTAAATAGGCTTTCGATTTATGTTGGCCGTCTATAATCAACCAATTATAGAACGATCATGAGTGGCACCTAGTAGTACATCATGACCCCCAATTAATCGAAAGATCAACGGTTGACCTCAGAAGAATTCTGAAACCCTTCAGCAGCTCTAATGAATCGTGCCCCATTCCCTTCACCATCTTATACCACTTGGTTCAGGACATGGTCTGTTTGTGTCAGTCCCCACTAGGCTGACTACGTCACACCTAGCCCAAGTATGTCTTTCTCGTCCTTTGGATTTCTAATTACTCTCATGTTTTAAGAGACTCATACTCTAAACATGATATGCTCTGGCCAGAGGCTTTGAGTAACAATCCGACGATAGGCCTGGGTATACATCTCCTCGCAAGGAGTGGTGAATCCTTTGTAGGCTGTTCAACATCTTCGGGCACTTCGGCTTATACCAATCATCCTGGGTCCACACCTCTTTGGAGATGCTTGCTTAAGATGTTAAAGTATAAGTCTCCATGACCAAGATGACTTGAACACCGCAAGTCAAAGGAACATCGCACTTAAGCTGCAGTAAGAACTTCATTGACATATCTTATAGATACCATATGAAGTTTTACAGCTAGTCACTCAATGAACTAGTTCCCTTAACTAGCATCCATGTTTATCTCGGACATCCCAATGTCACCAGCCAGTGAGAATCAGCTGATTAGAGAATAACCCATGTTAGTCTCAACAGAATTGATAGTGTCCGTGTTTATCAATTCATCGACTAGGGATACTTTCAATACTTCACATTTGCACATTTAGAGATAATCACTAGTTGTGATCCCATCACAAATTCTCTTATGCTGTGAATTATATTGCGGACATTCAGTAGATGTGTTTAAGATTCCAATCAAATAGACAAACTTGTATACTCAAATAGTGAATTATCATTTATTAAAATAAATGTTTACAAGCATAAGGCGATTGCCATAGGACACTTCTCTCATATCACTAACAAACTCCCACTTGGCCTAATCCCAATCGCTACGGTATCCAATACCACAGGCTCTAACATGACCCTCAAACTTGTTTTCAGGCAAGGCCTTAGTTAAAGGATCCGCTAAATTCGTTTCAGTGGGAATTTTCTCAATTTGTATATCATTCCTACTTATAATCTCTCTGATCAGATGATAGCGGTGAAGCACGTGTTTGGATCGCTGATGAGACCTTGGTTCCTTTGCTTGTGCAATAGCTCCATTGTTGTCGCATAAACCGGCACTGCTTCATCAATGGTTGGAACCCACCAAGTTTGGAGACAAACTTCTTGATCCAGACTGCTTCCTTTGCTGCTTCCGAAGCTGCGATATATTCCGCTCCGTGGTAGAATCCGCTACGGTGTCTTGTTTGGAACTCTTTCCAACTTATGCGCCTCCATTCAAAGTAAATACGTATCCAGACTGAGATTTGGAGTCATCCTTATCAGTCTGGAAACTGGCATCTGTATACCCACGTATTACCATATCTCCTTCTCCATATATTAGGAACACATCCTTAGTTTCTTCTTAAGTACTTAAGGATTGTCTTAACAGCCGCCCAATGATCCATTCCTGGATCCGACTGGTATCTACTTGTGACGCTCAAAGCATACGATACATCGGGCCTTGTACATAACATAGCATACATGATAGATCCTATCGCGGATGCATAAGGAATCTTATTCATGCAAATCCTCTCGTCTTCTGTGCGCGGACACATAGACTTTGAAAGGTTGATCCCATGCCTGATGGGAAGGTAACCTTTCTTGGATTCCGACATGCTAAACCTTTTTAGCACTCGGTCTATATATGTAGACTGCGAAAGACCAAGCAACCGTTTTGATCTATCTCTATAGATTCTAATCCCAAGGATATAGGTTGCTTCTCCCAGGTCTTTCATGGAGAAAGTTTTGGACAACCAAATTTTAACTGTCTGTAAGACTGATATATCGTTTCCTATAAGTAATATGTCATCGACATATAATACTAGAAATACGACTGCACTCCCACTAACCTTCTTGTACACACAAGGTTCGTCAGGATTTTGTGAGAAATCAAACTCTTTGATTGTCTCGTCAAAACGGATGTTCCAGCTCCTAGATGCTTACTTCAGTCCATATATGGATCGTCGAAGCTTGCATACTTTGGTTTTTTCAACCGATGTGAAACCTTCAGGTTGTATCATGTATACATCCTCAAGCAGGTTTCCATTAAGGAAAGCTGTTTTCACATCCATTTGCCATATCTCATAATCATAATGAGCTGCTATGGCTAGGAGCATCCGAATGGATTTAAGCATAGCTACTGGCGAATAGGTTTCGTCAAAATCAATTCCTTGTTTCTGACGATATCCCTTTGCCACTAATCTAGCCTTAAAGGTAACAACATTACCTTCCATGTCGGTTTTCTTCTTGAAACCCCACTTGCACCCTATGGGCTTAATCCCTTCAAGTGGGTTAACCAAGTCCCATACTTGGTTTTCGTACATGGAATCTATTTCCGACTTCATGGCCTCAAGCCGTTTGTCCCTTTCTGAACTTTTCAGAACATCTTCATAACTTATAGGTTCATCATCGCTTATGAGTAACACATCGTTCGATTCACTTATGAGAAATCCGTATCTCTCTGGAATATTGTGTGTCCTATCAGATCTACGAAGAGGAGGTGTAGTTTTAGGTTCAACTGATAGCTCATCATTATGAGTTATTGGTTGTGGGTCTAGACTAGGTGTCTCTGTAATGTCTATTGGAGTTTCTTGAACTTCATCACGTTCAATGCTACTCCTACTGTTTTCTTGTAAAAGAAACTCTTTTTCCAGAAATACAGCATGCCTTGAAACAAACTCCTTTTATTCCAAGGGATGATAGAATTGTTAACCCTTCGTTTCCTTAGGGTATCCAATAAATAGACATTTATCAGACTTAGCATCCAATTTGTCTGATACAATCCGCTTCACATAAGCAGGACAACCCCATATCTTAAGATGAGTAAAGTGGGGTTTCTTACTATTCCATGTCTCATATGGAGTAGAAGAGACTACCTTGGTCGGGACTCTGTTTAGCAAGTAAACAGCTGTCTTAAGTGCATAGCCCCAAAAGGATTTTGGAAGAGTTGCATGATTCATCATCGACCTAACCATGTCCATCAAGGTTCGGTTGCACCTTTCAGTGCACCATTATGCTGTGGTGTATACGGCAGAGTCCATTGGGACAATATCCCATTGTCCCTAAGATAATCTTGTAACTCTTGACTTAAGTATTCACCACCCCGATAGGATCGAAGTATCTTAATACTTTTTCCAAGCTGTTTCTCTACTTCATTTCTGAACTCTTTGAATATCTCAAAGGCTTCAGATTTGTGTTTCATCAAGAACACGTACCCGAATCGTGAGTGATCATCAATAAAGGTGATGAAGTAGCTATAGCCTCCATGTGAAAGAGTTGACATTGGTCCACATACATCAGTATGTATTAGACCAAACAATTCTCCACTGGATTACCTTTTCCAGAAAAGGGTAATTTGGTCATCTTGCATTTTAAGCATGATTCGCTTGTATCAAATGATTCCAAAATTACACTTCGGTGTAATTCGGTCATGCGTTTCTTACTTATATGGCCAAGACGACAATGCCAAGTGTAGGAGTCTATTCGATAATCTATTCGAGCACGTTTGTTGCTAACTTCGATATTGAAAACGTCACTGGATAAATCTAACGTGTAGATGCCATTCCACAAAGTTCCATTCCCATAAAGAACGTCATTTAAAGTTATGTAACAACAATTGTTACTAAAAGTTAAATGATAACCCTTTTCATTCAAACATGAAATAGATACAATGTTCTTTATTAATGAAGGAACAAAATAACAATTATCCAATTCTAAGATACGTCTAGTGGGGAGCTTTAGCAAATATGTTCCGATGGCAATAGCAACAATCATTGCTCCATTTCCAACTCGTAGATTTGCTTCTCCTTTGACGAGTCTTCTTCTATTCCTTAGCCCCTGTATGTCATTACATATATGTGAGTTACACCCAGTATCAAGTACCCAGGTATTTGAGGAAATAGAGTGACATTCAATAACGAAGATACCTGAAGAGGATGGGGCATCGGATGCCTTATTCTTCATGGACTCAAGATAAATCTTGCAGTTTCTTCGCCAGTGACCCTCCTTGCCACAATGATGGCAAGTTCCTTTTGGTTTCTTTTCAGTCTTTTTGGCCTTTTTCTTCTTTCCTTTATTCTGTTCTTTGGCCTTCCTCTTAGAACCTTTCTTCGAGGAACCAACTAACAGTACCGCCTTTTGATCCGGCTTTATAGAAGGCTCCACAGTCTTCAGCAGGTTGAGCAACTAGGGAATGGTGGTCTCTAGTTTGTTCATCCGATAGTTCATCACAAATTGTGAATAACTTTTGGGCAAACAACTCAGAATTAAGTCAATACTTAATTCATGGTCCATTGCAAAATCGAGTGTGTTCAGTCGCTCAATGTACCCCAACATCTTTAACACAAACTGCGAGGCAGAAGTGCCTTCCTGCATCTTAGTGGTGAAGAGGAGTCTGGAGACTTCGAACCTTTCGGATCTCGCCTGCTCTTCAAACAACTCATGAAGATAGAAGATGATGGTATAAGCATCCATATGCTCATGCTGCTTTTACAACTCAGGTATCATAGAGGCTAGCATGATGCAACTCGCAAGTTCAGAATCGGTCACATGTTTCTGATAGGCCACTAGCTGGTCTAGAGTTGCACCTTCTAGAGGTTGGTTAGGAAGTTGATCTTCAAGGACATAAGCAAGCTTCTCTGCCTTGAGGACTATCCTCAGGTTTCGAAGCCAGTCCATGAAGTTTGGCCCAGTCAGTTTATTTGTGTCCAAAATGGAACGCAAATTCAGAGAAGACATGATCGAGTGATTAACCTAGAAACACAAATTGAGCTTATGGGAGAAGAATGATAATGAATGTATCAATATACATTAATTAAAATCCTATTTATTTATCAAATTGAATAACCCTTTTTATCAATTTGGGAGATTGTAGGAGCATCTCCAAATAGGTTGATATCCAACTATAGATAAGATCAACCATGGCTGTGGCCATCAAGTTTTTCTTAGCTATGAAGGTAGGTAATTATACCGATTACACATCACATATATGTAACTATCACTTTATGCTATCAACTAATTGAATGTTTGCATAAATCATTGGGTTGTTAACTCATTAACAAGTATGCAACTTTATACATAGCACCCAACTGCACCTCTCTTTACATCGACCTTGGCTGTGGCACAACAAATCGATGCTCCAAGCTTAAGGCTGACCCATTAATCAAGAAATAGTTTTAATATGGTTGGAGCTCATTCAACCGTTTAGTCAGGCTTGAATGTGTCCAACAACCAAAACTAAGGATTGACCTATGACTCCAACTATATTATCTATAAACTAATTCCATGGTTTGAACATGTTGAGGTTCAAGCCGGGCATGGATGTGTCCATCAACCCAAACGAGAAACAAAACTCTGATTCTAACCATATTAATGGAAGGTGTTGGCCTTAATATTTTGTAAGGGGTTTTGGGTCTCATTCTTTCTTTTCTAAGCACATTTATGACATAGAATTATGACATGACTAACGATTTCCTTAATAAAGTATGTATGTCACTTAATTTATCAAGTCTCATTATTTGAATTAGGAACCGGATTTCCTAATTCTAATTTCATACTTTATTTAAGGAATTGTTTTGGGAAACAATTTCCTAAATTGTCATAATCAATTTCGGAAATAATATGTTTTAAGACTTTGATTTCTCTAAATCAAATCTTATTAAATTAAGAGACAAATCCCTTAATTCAACCACATATTATTTTCATGAAAATCTCATTTAAGAAACTCTATAGGAAACCATTTTCCTAATTAATTTTGGAGACAACAATATGTAAGAGCATCACCTCTTAAACATATTTTATTAATGGATTTAATTAATTACAACAAATCGTTTTCTAAGGGTGGCTCCCCGAGGCTCAGATACCCAAAGAAAAGTAATTCGTTGTAAATCCAATTTGGACGGCTCCTCGAGGCTCAATCCAAATTAAACATGACAATTTCATTTAAAATTGGTAAATTAAATTACAACAACTAACATTAAATTGGACGGCTCCCCGAGGCTCAATCCAAAATAAAGAATTTTGTTGTCAATTTAAAAATCAATTCAAATTTAATTGTCAATTAACTGTCCATAAATTTGTCTAGACTTTCTTAAATGAAAGTGCCCAAAATTGCGAGATTTCGTAAATACGTTTTCAGAATAATTGTAAGTTTCTGGTAGAAAGAAAACTTACATATTTCCAAAATTAGAAAATTTCTAAAATAGAAAAATTTTCAAAATTGAAAAGTTTCCAAAGATGGGAAGTTTTCACAATTATTATAAAATTTCAGAAATTAGAAAATTTCAAAAGTTTGCGAAATTTCATGAGGATTTCCAAACTTAGAAATTCCTAAATCTAAAATTTATTATAATTTGAAAGTTTCCATAATTGAAATTTTTTTCCAAAATTGAGATCATGACAAAGTTTTCCGCAAAACAATTATATGATTATGTCGAACACTAACCGGCTCTGATACCACTGTTGGGACCGGGTGCATGTTGACAAGGATACGGGTTCGTAAAATTCTAAATTTTTACGTGCAGCGGAAGAATTAGCATAAAATAATTTCTCAAATTATTCTTACCACGTATCTAGCATGCAACCTTATGGTGTGTAGACACGATCATAATATAAAACATTGCGGAAAAGTAAACTAATTTACCAAGTACCTCGCGTAACTCGAAGTAAGGGACGAGATCCAACCGTAGCGTACCTTGGAAGCTTCGCCTCTATTCGCGTCCACGCCGAGTTCTCTTCGGGATGACTTCGTAAAGTCACGAGTATTGTGCCAACGAGAACTACTAGATTCTCTAAAGTCACAACTAGAAGATCAAGAGAGAAGAAAGGAAACTAACCACCAAGAATCGGAATCTAAATTCCGGGAAGGAAGGAGATGTGATCCGCTTCTTCTTCTTCTTGGTTGGCTTCTCCTTGGTGTTGTTGGCTCACGGCAACTATTGGAGAAGAAGGTGTGCCGGCCCTAGGAGGCAAGGGGCGCCGGCCATAGGGTATGCTAGGGGCGCCGACCCTAAGGGGAAGAGAGAAGAGAGAATAAAAGAGAGAGGGAGAGAAATAAATCTCTTGGTCGCACTATCGATTAGAATTCAAGGCTTGCTTTTGGTTCCTTTATATAGTGGTCTCTCCCTTGCCAAGTCTCTCTTTTAACGGAATTAACGGAATTAGTTATCATAAGAAATTTATCTTATAAAGTTTCTTATGACTTATTCCGTTATGCCTAGTTTTATTATAACTAACTTTATAATAAAACAAATTCTCTTCTCCTTTAATTATGGAATAAATTATATAAGAAATTTATAAACTTTCTTATTATGGAAAAATCAATTCATAATTGATTTTATAAAATTAAAATGAACCAAATCATGGATTATTTTAACTTTCATAAAAAGAATAATTTCTATAAATTTATTTATATAAAGTTCTTTATACAAATTTATTTATCCATAATTTATAAAACAAATCGTGCTAGATTTATTTTATTAATTAAACCAATTAAATTGGTTTATTCCCTTTTAATGGCCGTCCAAACCAAGCCGCTTCCATCGCGAATTAAATTCATTTAATTCGCCCAATAAGCCTTAAAAAGACTTAGCCATTTTTAGCTTCCATTGCGCTTCTGATAAATTCAGATTCGACTTATTTCTCTTGATCGGAAAATTTAATTTTTAACTCGTTTTAAATCCCTCGGATTACTCGTAGTGCGTGTGACTAAATAGGCTTTCGATTTATGTTTGTCGTCTATAATCAACTAATTATAGAACGATCATGAGTGGCACCTAGTAGTACATTGACGAACCCAAATATACTAGATTAATTTGTCACGAAATGTATGGGCTCATCAGATTTAGAATTTATAAATGAAAGCTGGAAACCCTTTTACAATCAAAAGTATGAAAATGTAATATAGGGGCCACAGGTCGTATTTTTTTCGGGGCTAGTTGACGTTGTTCGATTCAAGCTCGTTTTTATGTGTCGTTTATGTTTTGGGTTTCGAATAAAGATTTGGGTTTGGTTTTAAATAAAAGTGAAGATGTGATGGAAAGAATTAAACTCAACTAATAACCAAACAATTGATGGCAATTGCTAATTCAACCAATGAAATCCTAATCAAGCACTCACCAAATTATTAGGAACTGATTTCTGATTTCAACAACCAAAGAAATGCCAAGCAATGAAGTAAAGGCAGTGATGGAGTTTTCAAAAACAAACTAGCTTGATACAATGAAAAACATGCAAAATTTAAGAATTTGAACAAGCACCAACTTCAATTCAATTTAGCCACAAGTTTTGGTGGTCAACAAGTGTAAACTAAGTTCTGAAACGGATGAATGCAGTACCAGTTGATTTCAGATCATATAACACACTAGAAACACCCTATAACTTGGTGCCAATCACTGCTTAAGCATGAACTTGATACAAAGTGCTGAATTTCAGCACTTTGGCACACAAGAGAAGAAAACTACTTCCCAACTCCTGCTGCCTTTGCAGAAAATCTCCAGCTAAGAATTCAGAGTGGAAGCTAGTCAATTGAGCTTAGAAAGCAAGGCTAATAGTGAACAAATTTGCAAGAGTTGAAGGAAGGTATCAAGCATCCAAATGCAGCTCCAAATCAGACATGAAAGGCAAAACAATGTGCAGAATTCATGTACAATTCAGATTGTAGAGTTTAAGTTCAACTTCAGAGATTTAATGCTGCAATGTAATGGACGAAAAATAATCCAGCAAGCAACTAAAATCTAATGCTTGAAGCTAGCTGTAGAAGTGATGAATTCAGAGTTGATTCATGGCAGAAATGGAGTGCAGATGCAGAAACTCAGAACAGAACTCGAATGGTGAATCAGTTTGCAGAGTTAACATGCAGAAACTTATTGATGATATGTCCGCAGGAATTCTGGATGCAGGGAAGTAAAACTGATGCTCGGAATTAGACTACTTAGCTCAGAGACAATCAATTCAATCAAGCTACAACCGGAAATGGGCTTGCAAGGGCTGTATGCAGAAATGCAGAAATACAGAATTGTCTTGCAAAATTTTAAAACTGATTGGATGCTAAAACCAAATAAAACCACTAAATTCGAATGCAATATAGTTCCCCCCAGATCTTACTGATAAAAACTTCAGCCAATCCAAACTAAAACAATGCAGAAATGTGATTGAAGCTCAATGCTAACTGATCAGTAGACTGTGAAAACAATTGCAGCTATTGATGGAATTTCAGAATTCAGAAATGGAATGCAGCATTAAATGGAACAAGCTGAGTTCGAATGCATTAACCTAAGCTAAGAAAAACAAGCTGAATTCAACTGAATTATTTGACTTCAATGCAGAAAGTAAAAAAAAACTGAAACATGGTCGTAAGCCGAATCTGAAGAACAGCTCAAACCTGATACGCACCATCAGAAATGGCACGCAACAATGGGGCTGATACACAACAGCAAATAGAATTGCAGAAATGAAACTTAGCTATGAAACAAATTGAACTAATTGCAATTGATCACTATAAACTGCATAACTAATTACTGAAACCTAATTACCATTGAAGCAATTCAGAACAGGAAGCTAAAGCAATTAATATGAAAATAGAACAGAATTAACAGGATTCGAAATTGCAGCTAATTGCCAATGAATTCAAACAAACAAAGCCTCAATCTCTCGTCTCAGCTCATGAATCCTTGCTGTCACTCAAGGATGAGCCTCCAATTGAGAAAGAAACGGTCCATACAAGTAAATTACAGCAACTAATTCAGAAATTGTAGAAATGAAGTGGCAGTAATAAAATTACAGCTAAAACAAAGAAAATTGACTAAGAAATCTAAACCCCAATCGCTCCATTAGCTCAAGGTCTTCTTGGTTGTCAGTCAAGAGCTGGCTTCGAACCCGCAAGCTCAGCAATTCACTAAGGAACTGAATTGGTAGTTGAATCCAGCTCAAACTGTTCATGAAGGAAAATCCCAATCGATTTCTTCAATTCAGCCATGTCTGAGTGAAACGAAGGTGCGGGAATGATCCAAAGACTTCAGGGAACCCCTCTGAATAGCTTGGATTGATGAAGAACTCGACAAAACCAAATTTGAAGCTATCAAATACAAGGCTGCGGAAACCTCTCAACAACCCTGTTCTTGCCCAATTCCAAGCTGAAAACTCCACAAACTACTCTCCCTAGTGACCTCGAACTTGATCTGATGAAGGATGGAGGTGGTCGCGCCCCTTGGATGAAGAACTCTATTGAAGAAACGAAGAAACAAATGAAGAGGAAACTGGTTGCGGCGAGGACGCGACGAGGAGAAGCTGCTGGGAAAATCTGATTAAATAGCTATCAATGGACGGTTGTGATTAATTTGAGAAATCCAACGGTTGATCTTCATCTGATCTGACCCAAACTTTGAGGATGTTGATCTGGGGTCAGGATCTGCCTTGTGGTAGCTCGGATCCTCCAGATATAGAACGGATGGTCCAGATCAACTCTATCTGTGAATGGACGCTCTAGAGCCCTCCTTGCTTGATCCAACGGTTGATTTAGCTCCGATTGGGATGAAACCTTCAGATCATGATCATAGAGCTTGATCAACCCTAACCCTAGCTCGGATTGCTTCAGATCGTCCCGGATGGCTCAGATCTAGCCGCTCTTGAATCGGACGGCCCGGATTAATCGTAGGCTTGATAATTCGATCCGGTTCACATCCGACTCAAGTTTGACCCAGTATGCTCTAGGTCCAGGATCCTTTCATGCCTACAAAGATATATCAGAAAATTAGTGGCCAAATAATCTAAAAAATGTGTAAATTTGCAATTAAGTCCAAAATAAGAGGAAATCCTAAAACCTAGGGTAAAATCACAAATAAGCAATAAAAACATAGGTCAAACATGGATTTTAACATCTAAAATAATCACAAAAATGGTATTTATCATACATCATGACCCCCAATTAATCGAAAGATCAACGGTTGACCTTAGAAAGAATTCCGAAACCCTTCAGTAGCTCTAATGAATCGTGCCCCATTCCCTTCACCGTCTTATACCCACTTGGTTCAGGACACGGTCTATTTGTGTCATTCCTCACTAGGCTGACTACGTCACACCTAGCCCAAGTAATGTCTTTCTCGTCATTTGGATTTCTAATTACTCTCATGTTTTTAAGTGACTCATACTCTAAACATGATATGCTCTGGCCAGAGGCTTTGAGTAACAATCCGACGATAGGCCTGGGTATACATCTCCTCGCAAGGAGTGGTGAATCCTTTGTAGGCTGTTCAAACATCTTCGGGCACTTCGGCTTATACCCAATCATCCTGGGCCACTCCTCTTTGGAAATGCTTGCTTATGTTGTTAAAGTATATGTCTCCATGACCAAGATGACTTGAACACCGCAAGTCAAAGGAACATCGCACTTAAGCTGCAGTAATGACTTCATTGACATATCTTTATAGATAACCATATGAAGTTTTACAGCTAGTCACTCCAATGAACTAGTTCCCTTAACTAGCATCCATGTTTATCTCCGGACATCCCAATGTCACCAGCCAGTGAGAATCAGCTGATTAGAGAATAACCCATGCTAGTCTCAATAGAATTGATAGTGTCCGTTTTTATCAATTCATCGACTAGGGATACTTTCAATACTTCACAATTGCTCATTTAGAGATAATCACTAGTTGTGATCCCATCACAAATTCTCTTATGCTGTGAATTGTATTGCGGACATTCAGTAGATGAGTTTAAGATCCCAATCAAATACACAAACATGTATACTCAAATAGTGAATTATCATTTATTAAAATAAATATTTACAATCATAAGGCGATTGCCTTAGGACACTTCTCTCATATCACTAACAGGGTCATGATGTACTACTAGGTGCCACTCATGATCGTTTTATAATTAGTTGATTATAGACGGCCAACATAAATAGAAAGCCTATTTAGTCACACGCACTACGAGTAATCCGAGGGATTTAAAACGAGTTGAAAATTAGATTTTCCAATCAAAGAGAAATAAGTCGAATCTGAATTAATCAGAGGCGTAACGAAAGCTAAAAATTGCTAAGCCTTTTGAAGGCATATTGGGCGAATTAAATGAGTTTAATTCGCGAGGGATCGAGCTTGTATTGGCCGGCCAAAGAGGGTGTCCACCCTCTTGGTTTGGCCAGCCACTACAAAGGGGTAAACCAATTTATTTGGTTTAATTAATAAAATAAATCTAGCGTGATTTGTTTTATAAATTATGGATAAATAAATTTGTATAAATAAATTTATAGAAATTTATTCCCTTTTTATGGAAATTAAAATGATCCATGGAATGATTTATTTTAATTTTATAAAATCAATTATGAATTGATTTTTCCATAATAAGAAAATTTATAAATTTCATATAAAATTTATTCCATAATAAAAAGAGAGAAGGTAATTGTTTTATTATAAAGTTAGTTATAATAAAACTTGGCTTAAATGGAATAATTAATAAGAGAATTTATAGAATAAATTTCTTATGAAAAATTCCGTTAAAGAGACACTTGGCAAGGGAAAGGCTACTATATAAAGGAACCAAAGGCAAGCCTTGAATTCCTAATTGAGTAATCAAGAGATTAACTCTCTCCCTCTCACTCTTATTCTCTTCCTCTCCCTCTCCTTCCAACCTAGGGTCGGCGCCCCCTTTGGTCATCCTAGGGCCGGCGCACCTCAACCTAGGGCCGGCGCACCACCCTCTCTTCCAAGGGTTGGCGTGAGTCGACTCCACCAAGTAGAAGCCGAAGAAGAAGAAGAAGAAACGGATCGCATTTCCATCCTTCTCGGAATTTTGATTCCGTTAACTTGGTGGTTAGTTTCCTATCTTTTCTCTTGTTGTTCTAGTTGTGCCTTTAGAGAATCTAGTAGTTCTCGTCGGCACAAAACTCGTGACTTTGCGAAGTTATCCCGAAGAGAACTCGGCGTGGACGCGAATTGAGGCGAAGCTTCCAAGGGACGCTACGGTTGGATCTCGTCCCTTACCTCGAGTTACGCAAGGTACTTAGTAAATTAGTTTACTTTTCCGCAAAGTATTAATTTATGACCATGTCAACACATCATAAGGTTGCATGCTAGATATGTGGTTAAAATAATTTGTGAAATTATTTTATACTAATTCTTCCGCTGCACGTAAAAATTTAAAATTTTACGAACCCGTATCCTTGTCAACATGCACCCGGTCCCAACAAATAATACTATTAACAGTGTCCTTTTAATGTACGCTGCTAATAGAGTGCTGTGGAAAAGTAATTTTCTTGTAGTGCACTAATCATGTCTGCATATCTTTGCAGGGGTTTCAGGAAACTCGAGGACTAGCAGAGGAGGAGATTACCATCTACATGGGATAAGCTACAGAGATGATTTTTGCAGTGGGAGTTATTCATTTTTGTCTTTTAGATAGGATGATAAATGTTTTGGTTTTATACATATTGCTTTTATGTACTTAACTCTTTGGAAAGAACCTTGTTCAGTTTTTGGAATAAAATATTCTATTATTTTTATTATTAAAAATGGAATAGAAGTATTATCTATTAAAGTACATAGATAGACAATTGGTTCATTTTAAAACCAAAAGCTCCCATGATGTAACTAGATGTTAAATAGCTCATCATCTAACCAAAGTAAGTGAAAGGTTTCTTCCTAGATGAACCAAACATACCTTTAGGCTCTAAGGCTTGGTCTTATTAACCTTTAGTAGGATTCAAAGGTTGATCGCCAATGGGCCCTTGGGTTCATTGGTGCTGGAAGACTAGTCTTCCTTAAAACCTTTGAATCTTACTTGGATGTTAAGAAAACCAAGAGGTTTTTCTAAACCAAGGGACATAGAGCCAAAGGTATGAAGGAGGTGGTTCAACATGATAAGTATAGGTCCTTAGTCTATCCAAAATAGAGGTACCCTTGAATACTTCGTTTATTTTATAAACAATTATTCAAAGGATAAAGTACATATACTTCATGTACCGCAAGACTAAATACCATGATGAGATCAAAGAATTCAAGTTTGATGCGAAGAAACACCAGAGTAAAAGTATAGCGACATTACGATTAGATCGTAGTGGCAACTACCTCTTAGGATAGTAGTAGGACTTACTTATCAGAGATTGGGAATCAATCCCAATTCACTGCACCCAGTGTGCCCCAACAGAATGGTGTAGTACAGAGAAGGAAAAAAGTCTCTTATGGTAATAGTTAGGACAATGATAATGTAACGGCCCGTAAAATCCTTTCAATATTTTTCTTGAAAATATGGATCATGCCTATATAGATTCGTGAGTAACATAGGAATACTAGCATGAACCTTAGCATGATTCCTTATATGGATTAAAAACTAAGTACTAATGGGCCTTACATGGACTCTTCTAGTACCATGGTTATTAGTGAATTTTAGGTAGAATTTAACATAAATAGAAATGGGTTTCAAATAGGAATATTAGCATGACTCTTGGTGGGCCTTATGTGGGCCTTGCCCAAAAATAAAAGAAAAAGGAGTAAAAATAAAGTGCATGCACCAAGGATTGAACCTTGGAACTAAGGTAGAGGCAAAGCCTCATCATGCATGTACTAACCAATTCACCTAGCAAGGGAGTGCTAGTGGAAATGGAAGAGGATTTTAGTTGAGGCTAAAGGAAGTGAAGAGTCACCATGAGAGGAGGCACCATGCCTTTTCACTTGCCCCTTCACTTACTATAAAAGAGAGGGGATGAGAAGTGAAGAGGTAACTTGGCACTTAAGTTATTGCTTTCTTTTTTCTTCTTCCACCAAGGCTCTTCCTCTCCCTCTTCTTCCTCCTTCTAGCTGAAACCCACAAGGGGCTTTTTCCCATAGAAAAGCATCACAAGAAGACTTCCTCTTGAAGATCCAAGGCTTCCTACAAAGCCACAAGGGCTAGGGGAGGCCTAAGGTCAAGAAGGTTTTCTTTTGCTTCTCTATTCAGAGTTTATAACCAAGATAAAGAAATGTAAGACTCCCTCACCTGTGGTATAATAGATTTAAAGTTATCTTTCATGATTCAAGATGTTGTTTGGGATCTATATTGAGAAAACCATGAACTAGGGTTTCTAAAAGTTTCTGCCAAGTTATGTTTTTGGATCTAAGATGATGTTAAAATCTCACTCATGTTTCCTAAAGCTTTCTCATGATAAATAAAGAATAAATTATGTTTTGGGGAATTTTTGTAGCACTCTAAGACCCTCTAGGGTTTCAGCCACCATCCATGTTTCATGGTTAGGAATAAATCCAACCCTTCAAGCATGTTTATTATGTTTCCCTATGATATAATGGATATTAATTGTGAACCATATGAATTTTTCCATGGACTTATTACCCTTCTAGGGTTTCGGCCAAGGCATGATTTAGGGCTAGGACTTGGGGTTAGATCCAATCAAGGGTTCTAATGGCTTCTCATGGTATTGTATGTATTGGATTGGATATTTATGGGGAATTATATGAATTTCTTCATGTACTTGTGACCCTCTAGGGTTTTGGCCAAGGTCAAGTTGTAGGGCTAGAACTTAGGGTTAGCCCTAATCATGGGTTCTAATGGTTTCCTATGGCATTGTATGTAATGTATGAGCTTTCCTTTACTTATCGTACCTTACATATTACTTGAATAATAGGATCTCTCTTTTTCCAACTTTTGGCCAAGCACCTCAATTAGGGTTTAGGTTGAGTTAGGGTTTCAAGAATACTTGTTTATGGCTTATTATGATGTATATATATGTTTAAGCATGTGGTATGAATTTTATGTTACCTAAAACCCTAACCTTATGTGCTATGCTTTATGATTTTTGTTTGTATGCTTATGTTAGATACCATGTTTTAGTAGGTTTCAATCATGAATGTTTTAAGCTCTATACCATGAACACATGTGTTATGAAGAAGGCCTCATGTTTGTGTAGAATGATGCATATTTTTGTTGGGACCGAGTGCATGCCGACGCGGACACGTATTGTAATTGTTACATAATTACATGCAGCGGAAACAAAAGCATGAATAATTTCCTAAATTATTCTAACACATATCCTAAGCATGCAATGTGTTCACATAATCGTAATATAAAATTTTTGCAGAAAAGGAAATTACTCTACGAAATACCTTGCGTAACTTGGAAGAAGGGACGAGATCCAACCGTTAGTGTCCCTTGAAAGCTCCGCCTCTATTCGTATCCACGCCGAGTATCATCGGGATGACTTCGCTAAGCCACGAGTTTTGTGTTCACGAGAACTACTAGATTCTCCGTGAACACGACGAAAACCGTGAGAGTAATCAAATCGAAAGACTCACCACCAAGGTAGGCCGAAGAGGAAGATCGTCGCAAGGAAGAACTTCGTCGCCTTGATGCTTCTCCTTGTGCCCACGTCAAGAAGAAAGGGGAAAGGCCTATGGCCGGCCAAGAGAGAGGGAGAGAAGAAGAGGAGAGAGCCCAAGCAATTCTTGGATGGATCATCTACCAAGGCACCCCTTGGGTCCTTTATATAGGGAGGGGTTTCTTAATTCCCAAGCAAACCTCTCCTTGTTTATGGAATAATTTCTCAATCAATCCATAATCAAGGCTCTCATGATCAAGCCTCCTCACCTTGATTATGGAATCATTTCTCAATCAATCCATAATGAAGGCTCTCTTTCTTTTGGCATAATTATATAAAATTTATAAAACAATCCAACCATTCGTTCATTATATAAAAATTTATATATATAAAATTTATATAACCTTTTATAAAATAAACCAACCTTTGGTTTATTTTATAAAACAAACCAAAATAGCCTTATCCTTTAGTGGTGGCCGAAATTCATATACAAGAGATCTCATCTCAAGTGGTCGGGCAAGATTTTATCCAAACCATAGGTCCATGGTTCAAAACCCACCAATGGATTAAATTTTGTCATCTTTGATTTATTATAAACTTTTTATAAAACAAACCAACTCTTTGGTTTATTTTAATTCATGATAAAATAATCCCATGGATTATTTTAAGCTTATAATAAACCATACCACCTTGGATCAAATCCCTTAATGAATTAAACTTATTTAATTCACCCATTAAGTCTTCAAAAGACTTAGCCATTCTATGCTTCCAATGCGTCTGAAATAAATTCAGTTTTGACTATTGTTTGGACTTACCAAAAATAGTCTATCTCGATTGGAGAATCCAATTCTCAACTCATTTTAAATCCTTCGAATTACTAGTTATGCGTGTGACCAAATAGGCTTTCAATTTATGTTGGCCGTCCATAATTAACTAATTAATTATAGAACGATCATGAGTGGCACCTAGTAGTACATCATGATCGCCAATTAATTGAAAGATCAACGGTTGACCTCAAAAATGATTCAGAAACCCTTCAGCAGCTATAATGAATCGTGCCCCATTCCCTTCACCATCTTATACCCACTTGGTTCAGGACATGGTCTATGTGTGTCAGCCCCCAGTGGCTGACTACGTTACACCTAGCCCAAGTAACGTTTTGTCACGCCCCGAGACCCAGGAGCCGCTGTTCCAATATAAAATCGGACAGCACCTCCCCTATCCGGCGGACAATTTACACATACACACCACAATATAACAATACCACGCAGTTATATTTGGCCTCAGGCCTCAAAATATATATAGACACGACACAAATGCACAAGACAACTAAGTAAATCATACCTGACTGCGGACCGGTCCGACTTACGACGAATCAACCAATACAAAAACCCCTTAGGGCACACGACAACACTCCCAAGACATATACAAGTCTAAGAAGTAAATATACAAATAGACACTACTAAGTACAAAACGAAATAAAAATATATCAACCCTCGTCGCGATGGGTAGGGACTGGCTGCTGGGCTCTTCTGGCGACTCCAAGTATCTCAACCTGAAATAAATATATATGGCAACGGGGTGAGTCCATAACTCAGCGAATACCCAGCTGATATGCATAGTATGTTATAATAACAATAAGCATCTACGTTAATACAGTCTCATATCAACAATATGGAAAAACTAGTACTGAAAATACTGAGGTAGATACATACCAGAATCCAGCTAACCTGAAAAGGGTGAAATAAATCCCTATGGAACAAGTATAACATATAATCCAAGATATACAGGTATCCAATATATGCAATGTCAAACAAGTGCAAGAATCAAGTGCAGCAAACAATGCACGATGCAAAGTATGCACATGGTGCAATGACATGTGTCACCCCCTAGTCCCAGTCAGGATATCATCCACGACGTCCGCGTGGGTAGAGCTGTGACAACCTGTACCCAGTCAGGACATGGTCCACAACGTCCGCGTGGGTCAACATGCAATAATGCAAGGATGGTGCATGCCCCAAACATATAAAGCACCCTGATGCAATGACATGTGTCACCCCCTAGTCCCAGTCAGGATCGTCCACAACGTCCGCGTGGGTAGAGCTATGACAACCTGTACCCAGTCAGGACATCGTCCACAACATCCGCGTGGGTCAGCATGCAATAATGCAGAGATGATGTATGATATGCACACATACATCCCTCATGTCAAATACAAGAAATACATCCCGATATCTAAGCATACATATAGATATGACAATACCTGAGACTGTATGAAACTAACAGCATAATAACTCAGGGATAACTAACAAGTATCCAGAACAGGCATAATAACTCAGGGATAACTAACAAGTATCCAGGACAGGCATAATAAACAAGGCTAGCGTATAATCTTACTGCTATCTATAACCAACCATGCATAGCAATATGACAATATCTAAAAGATAAGTCAAAGGGTACCCGCCTCCAAATTAGAAGTCCGTATCAAATGAGAACCTCCCATCCAGACGTCCAAAGCAAGTCAAGGGCCTGCATCAGTAGGTGTTATTTAGCTACTAATATAAGAATTAAATAGCTAATCAAAACCTAGCTCCACAGTAGACCGGATAATGCAAAACAATCCCTGACTAAACCCACCTAATCTCTTAATTGATGGACACCCATCAAGCTCTTAAGTGTCACCCGACACAAAGCTTAAAATGAAGCTCTCGGCAGTGTCCACAGCAGCTCAAAGCACGCTCCAACACTGACACTACAAATCCGAGATTATAATTCACAACACTAGTGAACTCAGAAACTTCCAACCATAACTCTACCAACTAAGCTCACGGCAGAGGAAGTGAATCAACACAGAGTTAAGCTATAAATCAACATCTAAAACCACACAACTCCAAGATCAAATCCAACACCACAGATCTAAATCCATGTGCAAGAAAATCACTAATCCAAATTATGAACAAGAGTTAGATTTCAAACCTTAATCCACATCTCAAAACAGAGACAACACAACTCAAGGAAGCATCCCAAACCGAAATCTATATCAGATGAAAACTCCACTGAACACATCCAAATTCCTAGAACAGAACAATCCAAAGCTAAAATACCATCACACCCTAATTCGATTGTGAGAAGCATTTCTGATTACCATGCACGGATCTAACCCAATCTGGAACGCTAGAGTCCAAGGAATCAACTACTATAAAATCTAAAACCAAGCTCAAAATCTCCAAGCATCAATTCAGCGACACTTACCTGAGCTCGGCAGGTCTCCACAGCATTCACTCCACCCGATTTGATCTGGCATCACCAGAGAACCCCACGAAAGGCCAAGATCGGGAGCAAGCCCTAGAATCAGATCATAATCCAATCACAACAAACTCTAATTCCCAATTAAAACAGAAGTAGAATTCCGAACCAATCCAACTGATCTAACAAGCTGCAACACAAAATTAATCGAAATCCAAGCTAGGAACATATTCTTACCTCTGTTGAACTGCGTTGCGCACTTTGCCCAGATCTAACCAAAATCACAACCCATCAATCAAAGCAAAAATTTCCCAAGATCCTTGACAACCCGCCACTGCTACTCCCTCCCCCTTGTGTAGAAGGAGAAGATGAAGGTAAACGGAAGGTGAAGGTCTTTCTCTCAGCGGTGGCCCAATCGCAACCGATGGGAAGTGAATGTGGTGCTCGGCGATCGGGGAAGAAGAGCCCTCCTCCAATCATCGATAAGCTAGCTACGCCCTCCCCCTTGCTTGCTCAGATCCAAGCATGACAAGCCGTAGACTAAACCCTAGAAGCCCCCAAACCTGAGCTAGGTCTCGCTCCGAACCCTAGCTCTCCATTCAGCGCTCGACGTTGGAGTCTCCTCGGAGGCAAGGTCGAAGATCCGCCGGCTGGTTTCCGAGGGTGCTGTTCGCCGGAGGTGGGGAAACAGGAGGAGAAGGTATTATGGCGTCGGCTCTCGATCGGAAGCGGCGCTGCTCGCGATTGGTTTGTGGCCGAAAGCAACAAGGTTGCTTATTAACCTGCCACTTTTGCATTCTAGTCCTCCTCAATTCTGACTAATCCCACATCAGCCCTTAACAGTTAGTGCATAATTACAGATCAGCTAAAACTTAAGTTTCAAAGCAAATTTTAGCCTTAAGTTTCAATTTAGATCTCTCAAACCCTAAATCTTCTTCCGAAAAATTTTTCTGGATTGCGTCAAAAATGTCGGATTTAACATCCTCCCCCACTAATAAAAATTTGGTCCCCAAATTTCATCTTTCCTCACCCGGCAACTGCCAACGTCTCATATGCAGTAGACAACCTACTACCCTGTTCAATCAGCTCAACAACTGAATGAACCTGCAAGCAACTTAGGGGAATAAGTGGGGATGTTGTGCTTGAATCTTCCATCCAAGCACCCAAATTCCATACTAAAGATCATTTATCCACCCAATGATAACATGTCCCGCAGGACGATATCCACTAATAGAATCCTCAAAATACAACATATCCTAGAGTTTCGTCAATCTCAATCCATCTCTCAACACCCTAACGGGTCATACATCTCGATGCACAATCGAGATTATCCAACCATGCACACCCAATCTATGAGTAAAGATCCCTCATAAAATAGCGTAGCAATTAGCGAGTCACACCGATCGTTGACTCGTAATCCAATACAGTCCAATTCCTCCACTCTATGGTCAAACCCTTCTAAGATCCTACTCCATAACAAGGAGCTAGAAACATGCTATCTCTCAGGAGTATCTAAACATACTCATGAAACAATTCATTTATTTCCCCACGGGTCGTCCTTGATATCATTTAACTAGAGGTCGCCTAGTTGTGTAAGTGATTTGCCTCCACGCAAATCATAAGTCCGTAGATACCTGCTTGGTTATTCAGACCAAGCAAAAACAGTCACCTATAAATATCCAGCGACTAACTCCAGACTTTTCCATATTAGCTCTAATCACCCATCACATGTACTTTCCAAGTCAATAACAAAGTACTAAGTGGTCCATGGTCAAAGTCCCCAAGGAACAGATTATATCAATCCTCTACTAATCATAATAATATGTAGCTACTGCTACCCTATTGCATCAATGCATATCATGTACTCAAAACATGACATCTAGCTTAACTGTCCAGATATACGCAACATAAGAAAACTTGTAGCTCCATGAGCTACTGTGAATTGATCCAATAACATGAGAGAATTTCTAACTATACATAAATATACAGGAATAACAACCTGATCCAATGACATGAAAGAATTTCTAACCATACCTAAATATACAGGAATGGTAGCATGATCCGATAACATGTGAGCATTTCTAAATCATACCTAAATATATAGGTATCCAGTAACATGGTCCAATAACATGTGAGAATTTTCTAACCATTACCTAAATAGGATAAGGGATACAAAAGATTAGGAGAAATACCTGTCGCCTGAAGAAGTCCCATCGCCAAGTCCCAAACAACCACATCGAGAAAACTAATCCGAACATATCCGACAAGACTCGTAAAATAAGTAGACACCGTAAAACCACAAGTCCCGAAGGTATCCGACAACCTGAGCTCTGATACCAAAATAAATTGTCACGCCCCGAGACCCAGGAGCCGCTGTTCCAATATAAAATCGGACAGCACCTACCCTGTCCGGCGGACAATTTACACATACACACCACAATATAACAATACCACGCAGTTATATTTTGCCTCAGGCCTCAAAATATATATAGACACGACACAAATGCACAAGACAACTAAGTAAATCATACCTGACTGCGGACCGGTGCGACTTACGACGAATCAACCAATACAAAAATCCCTTAGGGCACACGACAACACTCCCAAGACATATACAAGTCTAAGAAGTAAATATACAAATAGACACTACTAAGTACAAAACGAAATAAAAATATATCAACCCCCGTCGCGATGGGTAGGGACTGGCTGCTGGGCTCTTCTGGCGACTCCAAGTATCTCAACCTGAAATAAAAATATATGGCAACGGGGTGAGTCATAACTCAGTGAATGTAATGCCCGCTTTTTTTTTTCCTAAAGCGGCGTTACGCTGACATACTTAAGGCATGTAACATCATACTGCAGCGGAATAACTTAAACCTTACATATACATGCCCCTACTACCATCTCTCATACAATGACATGGAACTTAACATATGAACGTCATACTTAACATCATATCATAACATGCTTAACATCATACCATAAGGTTCATATCATATCATACTTGACATCTTATCATAAAGTTCCATAAGTCACTATTCGAGCATATAGGTAGCGAAAATAAAGTTCTTAGCATAAACGGTTAACACATTCGATTTCATGGGCCAAGTCACCATCACACACATATTTCAGGCCCTCCTGCTGCTTCCTCGTTATCCCCTTGCATGATCTGTGGTATAAGGAAAGAAGACTATAAGCACACAGACTTAGTAAGACTCTTTCCTACTCACTAAAATCATTCGTCATTCATTCATAATCATATGGAACATAAGCATCATAAACATTTCTATCATAGCGTAAAGCATAAACATAGGCATAAATCTAATTGAACATACTTATCATGGCATAAAGTATAAACATAGGCATAAGCATAATTAAACATTCTAAGCATGGCATCATGTGTGGCATGAACATAAGCATAAGATGTAAATCAACCATAGGCATACTTTCTAGCATATCAAGCATAGACATCGTAAACATTCTAAGCATGGCATCATATGTGGCATGAACATAACTTAATAAACTTTCCTAGCATGGCATGAGACATGGCATAAATATAAACATAAGATATAAACCAACCTATATGGCATAAACATAGGCATACATTCTAGGATATCATAAGAGCATCTTCTTACCATAATCATAACATGGATCATTCATTCTCATACATATCTTTTAACATGGAGCATAAGCATAACACATCATTATCATAACATAATGCATAACGTGTATGAATGCATGGGTGGAATGCATATACGTATATGGATGCTTAGTTTAAAATCATACTTTTCATGAACATACTTTTCATAAACATACTTTTCCATAATGAATGCATGGGCAATGCATATATATCATAAGGATGCTTAATCTTTTAAAAACATACTTTTCATTTCTTAACATAATCATCATAACATCATTTGGGGTCCCCGGCTTGTACCACATACATACATCATAGCGCGCATCCCTAGTAAATCCAAGGTAGCTAGCCCCGACCTACTAGGGTAAGGACAGCATAATCGGTAGTCCCCGAACTGAGGCGCTTCTTAAGGAGCCCATCCCTGTTGCACAGCTCCGGTAGTGCCAGAACCGTGGACAGCTGCGGTAGTCCATAACCGGGGCGTTCTTAAGGTGCCCATCCCTTGGACCCATACTTCGGTCCGGTACAAGCCCATACATAAAGTAAAAATACTTTTCATGCTTCATCATTCATAAGCCATTCATAGCATACTTATCATGGCATCATTCTTATCATGAACATGATCATAACATACTTGTCGTAACATCATTCTTATCATGCATAACCATGGCATATCATTCATAAACATGGCATATCATTCGTAAACATGGCATATCATTCATAACATGGCATATCATTCATAAGCATAGCATTTCATGTATAACCATGGCATATCATTCATAAACATGGCATATCATTCGTAAGCATGGCATATCATTCATAACATAGCATATCATTCATAAGCATAGCATATCATGTATAACCATGGCATATCATTCATAAACATGGCATATCATTCGTAAGCATGGCATATCATTCATAACATAGCATATCATTCATAAGCATAGCATATCATGTATAACCATGGCATATCATTCATAAACATGGCGTATCATTCCTAAGCATGGCATGTCATTCATAACATAGCATATCATTCATAAACATAAATCACATCTTACCATAGGGCCATTGGGACCCTTACTTGGAATAAATCTTAACTCTTATCCTATTAACCCTTATTGGTCGAAACTTATGGAGTCCCATGGCCATGTGAAAATTCACACAATCACCATCCATCATCCTTATATCATGGCAACACATAAACATAAGTTGAAGTTAGAGACTCAACCCTAACCCTTGGGTCCTTGGGGTTGGCCGAACCATATGAGGCCTATAGGGTGCTCTAAAAATTCCCAAAATTCATACTTAACTTCTAAACATCATAAGGGAACATTAAATAACATTATCATGATTTTTAACATATTTATAGAGATTTAAATCATGGTGGCCGAAACCCATAAACATAGGGACCTTGGTTTTGTCCCTTTCATGTTGGCCGAAACCCTAGAGTGTCCTAGGGTACTCCAAAAATTCCCAAAAATTACACTTAACTTCTAAACATCATATGGGAACATAAAATAATATTATCATGATTTTTAACATATTTATAGACATTTAAATCATGGTGGCCGAAACCCATAAACATAGGGACCTTGGTTTTGTCCCTTTCATGATGGCCAAAACCCTAGAGTGTCCTAGCGTACTCCAAAAATTCCCAAAAATTACTCTTAACTTCTAAACATCATAAGGTAACGCCAAATAATATTATCATGATTTTTAACATATTTCTAGACATTTAAACATAGTGGCCGAAACCCTTGAACTAAAGGTTCTGGGTTTTTGCTTCTTCATGTTGGCCGAAACTCTAGGGTGTCCTAAGATACTCCAAAAATCCCCAAAAATTACAATTAACTTCTAAACATCATAAGGGAACATCAAATAATATTATCATGATTTGTAACATATTTCTAGACATTTAAAACATAGTGGCCGAAACCCTTGAACTAAAGGTTCTGGGTTTTTGCTTCTTCATGTTGGCCGAGGCCCTAGGGTGTCCTAGGTTACTCCAAAAATCCCCAAAAATTACAATTAACTTCTAAACATCATAAGAGAACATCAAATAATATTATCATGATTTGTAACATATTTATAGACATTTAAAACATAGTGGCCGAAACCCTTGAACTAAAGGTTCTGGGTTTTTGCTTCTTCATGTTGGCCGAGACCCTAGGGTGTCCTAGGGTACTCCAAAAATCCCCAAAAATTACAATTAACTGATAAACATCATCAGGGAACATCAAATAATATTATCATGATTTTTATCATAATTTTAGACATTTAAAACATGCTGTCCGAAACCTTTGAACATAGGAACCTTGATTTTTGTTTCCCTTCAACATTAAATCCGAAACTCACCCATATATCAAGCCAAAAATCATGGAAAACATTGGTAACTATTATACCACAGGTGAGGGAGTCTTACCTTAGATTTCTTGATTTTTAGACCTTGGATTGAAAGAAGAAAGAAGACTTGACCACACCTAGCCCTTAGAACCTTGAGAAGACCTTAGATCTTGGAGAAGGAGAGCTTTTGTGGAGTTTTCTCAAGGGAGAATTCCTCCTTGTGTGCTCGGCAAGAATGGAGAAGGAAGAGAGGAGCAAATGCAATTGATGGCATGAAGAATGAAACTCCCAAACCCCCTTATTAATCAACCATTAAGGTGGTGAATGAAGAATTTTCCATGGCCCTTCATCTTCTTCTACCATTTAACCACCATTCACTTCCATTCCTCACAAGAATTCCTTGCTAGGTGAGTTGTTTAAAGCATTCATTGTTGTACAAGAGGTCCAAGGTTCAATCCTTGGCCCATGCACCTTTATTCTTATTTTATTTAATCCTTTTTCTTATTTTCGAAAATTTCCCTTTTATTTCAAAAATTCTCCAAAAATCACCCATAATTATGGCAATATTCCCAAATAAAATCCTTTTATATTTATATAAATTTTACCCAATTAATACCCATTTTTGGAGCCCATTTAAGGCCCATTAGTACCTGATTCCTCAAATTAAATAGGAAAATTAAACTAATACTTACCCATAATCATGCTAATATGTCTAATTAAATCCTATTTATCTTTATACTAATTTTCACCTAAAATCTACCGATAATTATGGTATTAGCAAGCCATATAAGGTCCATTAGTGCCCTTTTTCCCAATTTAAATGGGGAAACATGGATTTCTAGGTCCAATTTTACATAATTATTTCTGGGCCCCTCGGAAAATTATCTAGACATGCTCAATATTTAAAGAAAATATTAAGAGAATTTTCCGGGTCGTTACAATCCCCCATACCTCTTGAAAGTTCGTCCTCGAACTTAGAATAACTCCGGGTACTTGCGCCTCATTTCGTCCTCGCGTTCCTAGGTAGCTTCCTCGAACCGCTGGCTTCGCCATAAGATCTTGACTAGAGGTACCTCCTTATTCCTCAGCTTCTTGACTTCCCTATCCAAAATCTGGATGGGTATGCTCTCATATCTTAGGTCCTCTTGTACTTGTACTATCTGCGGCTCGATCACTTGGTCCATATTCGGGATACACTTTTTAAGCAGGGATACGTGGAATACGTTATGGATAGCTGACATCTCTGGAGGCAGCTCCAGCTCATATGCCACCTTACCGACTCTTTTCAGAATCAGGTACGACCCCACATAGCGAGGACTTAGTTTTCCCTTCTTCCCAAATCTGGTCACTCCCTTCATAGGAGCCACTATGAGGAATACCCAATCTCCAACATTAAATTCTAATGGTCTACGCCGGACATCGGCATAACTCTTCTGCCGGCTCTGAGCAGTCTCTATCTATTGTCGAATATTCTGTATAGCTCGGGTGGTGCTGTTGACGATATCCGTTGTGAGCCCCATCTCCTTCTCTTCACCACCCTCGTACCAACAATTCGGAGACCTACATCTCCTCCCATACAACGCTTCATATCCATTTATAGTCCGGGGTAGTCCTAAAATGAAATCCATTGAGATGTCTTCCCATTTCCATTCCGGAATTGGAAGTGGCTGCAGAACTCCTCCGGGTCGCTAGTGTTCTGCTTTCACTTATTGGCAAGTCCTACAAGTACTGACATGCTGGGCCACATCTCTCTTCATACCGGACCACCAGAACTTCTCTTTCAAATCTTGATACATCTTGGTGGATCCTGGATGCATCGAATAAGGGGTTCCGTGAGCTTCCGCTAGTATTTCCCTTCGAAGCTCCGAAACATTAGGAATACATAGATGATCCCTAAGGTATAATTCTCCCCCTTTTGCGATATGAAAACCATCGCCTTTTCCTTCTAGGATCTCCTGTTTTATTTTCTAAAGACTCAGATCATTATTCTGTTTTTCCAATATATCCCCAAACAGCTGGGTGATATTGTCATGGTGCAAATCTCTAGTGATGACCTCGACCCCAAGATTAACATTTCTCTTTCGAGTGGTCGGGTAATCCAGATATAGACATCAAGTTGCACTTGACTTCCGGCTGAGTGCCTCGGCCACTTTGTTTGCCTTCCCAGGATGGTAGAAGATCCCGCAGTCATAGCCCTTCACCAACTCAAGCCATCGGCGTTGCCTCATATTCAGGTCCTTCTGAGTGAAGAAATATCACAGACTCTGGTGGTCTGTATAAATTCGACACTGCGCTCCGTACAGAAAATGCCTCCATATTAAGAGTGAAGACCACTGCGGCCAGTTCCAGATCATGAGTGGGATAGTTCTGCTCTGTTCCTTGAGTTGCCTAGAGGCATAAGCAATGACCTTACCACTCTGCCTAAGTACAGCTCCAAGTCTTAGCTTGGAAGCATCGCTGTATATATCGAAGTTCTGATTATCTCTTGACATATAATTGGCTAATGTCATTATTAACTCCATGATAAATTATATGCATATATCATAGTTATATACTTATTTTAATTATGGGTAAACCTAATAATCATATGCTTCCAAATATTAGTTCTCAGTCCGAGTTACGAATTATATTAGTTGTATGATTATTATAGAATAGGTAGATCCTACTTATTATATTACCATAAAATAACTTAAGGTAGTCTTATATATTATATAAGATATCAGTGACCCATAACCTATAGTAAGTGTTAACATAATTAGAACCCTACCCTATGCGTCCCTACCTAAGTATACCATATGACCTATACCATTAATTATATCAGTATTAATATCATGGAACTAATGCTATACGCTAACATAGGTGAGAGTGTTAATCTCCTATGGGTAGGCTATCAGATAATTTTCTACAGGTGACTATATTATAGATTATACATAATATCATAAATTATAGTTTCTTTTCTACACCTATATTATTCTAAATACAAATTCCTAAAATAAGATAAAGCATCATTCGTCGTTACCTATCGTAACGTACTTTTCATCATAAATACCGTCATACTTGCATATCTTAATACCGTTCATGCATGCATATCTTAAGATCATAAAGCATCTTAATACTATCAGATATGTAAAGAGGTACTTACATGGAAGCTGCAGGAGAGGGCTTGATGTGTGTGTAGTGAGATGGTAACGGCTCTGATACCAACCTGTAACGCCCGCTTTTTTTTTTTTCCTAAAGCGGCGTTACGCTGACATACTTAAGGCATGTAACATCATACTGCAGCGAATAACTTAAACCTTACATATACATGCCCCTACCCATCTCTCATACAATGACATGGAACTTAACATATGAACTCATACTTAACATCATATCATAACATGCTTAACATCATACCATAAGGTTCATATCATATCATACTGACATCTTATCATAAGTTCCATAAGTCACTATTCGAGCATATAGGTAGCAAAATAAAGTTCTTAGCATAAACGGTTAACACATTCGATTTCATGGGCCAAGTCACCATCACACACATATTTCAGGCCCTCCTGCTGCTTCCTCGTTATCCCCTAAAAAATTTAAATTTGGATTATAGATTAGGCGGGTTTAGAACATATGGCTTTCATGGAACTGTAATTTTTATGTGTTAATTATGTTTGGAGATTCCTATCTACAATGAAATTGTAAAAGAATTGATGATTTAAAGTACTTATTTAGTTATATTTTATTAATTTTTTCCTCGAAAGTAGAACTCATATTTATTATTTTAAAATTTAATTGTATAAAAGGACCGCTTCTAAGGGAGTGTTTGGGAGAGCTTCTGCTACCTACTTTTTAGATTCTGACTACACAAAATCACTTTTGAGTGTTTGGGAATGTTAGATTCTGCTTTAGCTTCTGTTACTTTTGCTCAGAAGCTAGAAGCAAGAATTTGATGTTTCTACCTACTTCTGCTTTTTTATTTATGATATAACATTAAAAAATAATATTTATATCATTAAATAATATAACATTTTACCTAATTGTTACTTTACCTGATTATACTAATATTTATTTTTAAATAAAATTTTATATTTTTATAAAATTTCAATCATATTGTACATTTTCAGAATTATATATATATTATATTTTTTAAATTATTTTATTTTTTATTTTTTATTTTTTATTAATTTTATATATTTTTTCAAATATTCAAATTATAAAAAAAATTAATTTTAATACTATATTTAAAATATAATAATAATTATATCACTATTTAAAATATAATAATAATTACGTGAACAAATTATTGATAGTATCGAAATTATATTTAAATAATTAAAAAATAATTAATTTATATAGTTTAAGGATATTATTGTCATTCAATTAAAAATTAAGCTTGGAAGCAATTATTCTCCCAAACACTCAAACTTTATCTTGTATCAGCTTTTGGCTTCTATTTTCAAACACTGCTTACTTTAGCTTCTTACTAACTTCAAGATAATCACTACAAGAATCACTTTTCAAGAAGTAAAAGCTCTCCCAAACACACCCTAAATCTCTCATTATTGCTTCTACTATTTATTTGAGAAAATTTTTCTTTCTAATTTTTTTCTACTCAATCCAAGAGTCAACCCAAGCTCGTCGCCAGCAGACCCATGCAAGTTACGGGTCCAAGTGGGTCGGCCCACCTAGACCTGCCTTTAAATTGTTTGATAAAATTTTAATCCAAGCCGCTTAAATTATTTAGTCGGGCGGGCTAATCCGATCGGTCCAACTTAAATTGACGACTCTAAATTTAAGTTAGGCTAACATTGTACTTGTTGATATAGTGTTTTAAGTGTGCAAGAATAGGTCATTCACTATTGATATTCTTTTTATTTACAAGGGGTATCCAGGCTTGCGCCTGACTAATCCGCTTGGCTGACCGACCCTACTCCACAACTTTCAACGAGAGTCTCCACCGGTCAACAAGGGTAAATCGCGAGATAAATTGACGACTCTAAATTTAAGTTAGGCTAACATTGTACTTGTTGATATAGTGTTTTAAGTGTGCAAGAATAGGTTATTCAATATTGATATTTTTTTTATTTGGGGTATTCAGGCTTGCGCCCGACTAATCCGCTTGGCTGACTGGCTCTGTCCCACAGCCTTCAACGAGAGTCCTCACTGGTCAACGAGGGTAAATCGCGGGATGGAGACACGTGGCGACTTCACCACTGATGATATCGATACCCGATGGCCCGACCACGCAGCAAACTGTGACGATTTCTTCCGTCAGCATACTGCGCGTTCTACCATGGAGGAATCGAACCCGGGAAGTGAGGGATCACCCAAGTGAGTCATTACAAATCGCGTCATGTGCGCTCTACCAATTTTCAATATTGATATTGCATATACAAATGAATGAAGTCCAAGTGTTGAGGTTGATGGATACTTGACAATCAAAGAAATCCAAGTAAGTTACCAAATACTTGATAAACGAGAAGTCCAACAAGGGATGGTAGAATAGGAAAATCCAACGAATTTAGGCAAAAAAGAAATCTAGCTATGGTCTAAATACTTGGTGAAAATGTAACAGGAGTTGGTAGACAAGAAATCTTAGTAAGTTAACGTTGACCGAATACTTGGCACATGTGAAATCTTAGAGGTGAGTTCTCTTAGCATGTGAGTTTTGAGAGTTTCAGCGATATGTATTTTGGGCATTAGATAAATATTTCACATAGGTTGGAAAAGCAAACATCTCAATA
>JAGFNQ010001439.1:343343-392758 GCA_024364735.1 Boesenbergia rotunda | reverse complement strand
AAAAATGTTCAAGGATCCAAAGATGATGTTAAAATGTATTATTGTCTGGCGAGTAAACATCCTAACAAGTAAACATGTTGCACCACCAATTCAAATAGCTCAACTTATCCTTCAAATACCCAATACCTATTGATGGGGTTGAATAGCCTATGGCGGGCACGTGGGATGAAGAAGCTACATGGCAAAGCGCGACGAGTCTGAGTGACTCTTCTTTCAGAGCTATCAGAGCCCCCCTAGGGAAACACACCCTAGAAGATCAGATCCGAAAACATCTCCCGGGATCACCCCGGGAAGTCGAGTCCCGAGATCACCTTGGGGAAGTAGAGCGCCCATGATCGCCCGGGCCAGAAGGCCTGAGAGCACCTCGGGGAAGCGGAGCCCAAGCTGCCTTTGATCTTAAACAACGGTCCCTCTTCCATCAGAGATCTACAGATAAGCATCCCTGCTATCGCGGAGATATCATGATCCTTAAATGTCGCAACGGGTCGAAACACGTAATGACGGCGTGGACCGTTTCAAAGGCTATCCAGTAACCGCCGAAGGGGGGGGCGTGGCATAGATCATGGGGACGCGTCAAGACAACCGCCATAGGTATAAAAGGTAGTCCAACCCCTCTGGTAAAGGGGGTTACGCACTCTCTACTACTTAAACATTTTTCTGCCTTCTATTCTTCTCCATCGAGGCACTGACTTGAGCACCGGAGTGGCCTCCGCCGGACAACCTCTGGCGTGTTCCCCTAACGCTCGTGTTGATCTCGCAGGGCGCAGAGTTCTTCTCCTCCCGTCAGCATCCACCTAGGCTGAACCTTGATGACTGGTCATCGACGTCGATTCCTTCCGGAACAAATTTGGCACCATCTGTGGGAATCTTATAAAGCACCAGAAGGAGCACCGATGGCAGGGCCGGAAACACAAGCCATTATCCTGACAAGGGAGGAACCGGATCACTTGGTGGCCAACGCCATCAAAGAAGCGCTTGAGCAGCACCAAGTCGAACAAGCTGCCTCGCAGCAAGAGGCTCCTGCGTGGGAGGAGATTCCTAGATTCTCCATCTCACACTCGCGGAGATCTGTCACACCGGTGGGATGTCAGGACAGAGCTACCCCAGGTCCCCGAAAAGACTCTCCCAGATATATGGAGAAGGCCCACTCGGTAGCCTCCATCGCGCAGAGGCACGAAGAAGGACAAGGGAAAAGGGAGGAACCTAAGACCTCCCATAAGGTTCCCTCTACTCCCTTCTCATCTGAGATTGTGGAAGACCCCATGCCGAAGCAGTTCCGTGGGCCTGGGATCGTCGATTATGACAGGAAGACGGATTCGGAAGGTCACGTCTGCATGTTTGAGAATGCGACACTCCTGCACCAGTATACTGAGAGTGTAAAGTGCCAGGTGTTCCTAAACACCCTGTCTGGAGCAGCCCAATGATGGTTCTAAAGGCTACCACAAGGTTCTATCAACTCCTTCACGGAGTTTAGAACCGCCTTCCTCCACCACTTCGCCAGCAATCATCGTTATCAGAAGACGACGCTCAATCTGTTCGCCCTCAAGCAGAAGCTGAAGGAGCCGCTTAAGGAGTACATCTAGCGGTTCAACAGGGTGGCGCAAGACGTGCCCAATGCAACGTCGAAAATCCTCATCAGCGCCTACACCCAAGGGCTAGAGGAAGGGGATTTTATTCCGATCCCTGGTGAAGAAGCCCCCATCAGCTTCGATGATCTACTTGGGCATTCTGTCAAGCACATTAACGTGGAGGAAGTACAATATGCCCGCCGCAAGGAACCAGCCAGAGTCCTCCCTCCAGCCGTTCCCCGGTCTGATAGGAGGGAGCCCCGAGCTCCAACTCAAGGAAAAGAACTTCACCTTGGGAAGGACCAGTGGGCAGGTAGGTGAAGGCTTGTTGAGACGGTGGATACTGAGCAGCCGAAGCCACTGCCGAAGTACTGCGATTTTCACGGAAGTACAACACACTCCACCGAGGAGTGTCATACCTTGAAGAAGAAATTAGTGAGGAGGAAGACACCAAACCTCAGAGAAAGTGGAATAAAGGGGGGACCCCCACCGAAGGTCTCCACGGCGAAGCCTTTCTCCTCGATGGCAGCAGGCTGGGGAAAACGAGACCCGACATCGGTCTCGGTCACGGTCGCGAGGAAGGAGTCGGGGGCCCGCAGCCCGAAGATCTCTCTCCTTAGAAAGGGATCCCCAGAAGGGTAAGGCCCTTATGCGTCTAGGCATGTTGGAGTAATCTCCGAGAGACCCACCGGAGGAGATTCCCACCGGGCAAGGAAGTCTCATACCCGATGACTAGAAAACTATTCCATTGGGATGAGCCGGAGCCAAGAGCACGACCCTACAATTTCTTTCGGTCCAGCAGACCTGGAAGAGGTGGAAGCTCCCCATGAAGATGTCATAGTAATCATAGCCCGCATAGCCAACTACGAGGTTAAGCACATCTTCGTGGACACAGGATGTTCACGGAACATCCTGTGCAAGGCGGGTCTGGACCAGATGCAGATCGACGAGGATGAGCTACTCCCGATCTCGACCCCACTGCTCGGCTTTACGGGGTATCGAGTACAACTGATAGGGCAAATCACCCTATCGCTCTCATTGGGTAGCGACGCGCTGGAGAGGACCAGGAGGACGACGTTCTTGATTGTGGGCGATCCCTCCTTCTACAACGCCATCCTGGACCGCCTGGCGCTCAGTGTCTTCCAGGCGGTGGTCTCTGTCTACCACCAGAAGATAAAATTCCCCATAGACGACCGAGTGGTTGAAGTCAAAGGGGACCAGCTGGTGTCTCGGCGATGCTACGGCGGTGAAGTCAGGTCGGAGTCCCGGAAGAACCCAAGGGCTTCAAAAGGCTAGCTAGAGGAGACGGTCATGCACAGGGGGAGAGGGACAAAAGGCTCGAGAGGCCCGAGCAGGCCAACTATCTCTGATCCTTCCGGTTACGGTAAGATTTACCTTGCATATTGTATACCCACCTGTGTATTTTTGCTGCCTTGCAACGCATTCAAGTAATAAAGGAAGCACCCTCTCCAAAATACCAATGTCCCACCGAAGTATCAAAAACCCTAATACCTCGCGGTGTTGCGGAGGCCTGAGGTGCTTAGGCTTGGTCTGGGTGCCACGGACTCCCAACCAAGAATAAAAACCCTAATGCCTCATGATGCTGCGGATGCCCGAGATACTTAGGCTTGGTCTGGGTGCTACGGACGCCCGGGGTATTTAGGCTTGGTCTAGGTGCTACGGACTCCCAAACAAGAATAAAAACCCTAATGCCTCATGGTGTTGTGGATGCCCGAGGTACATAGGCTTGGTCCGGGTGCTACAAATGCCCGACTAAGTAACCAAAACACTAATACCTCGCGGTGTTGCGGATGCCCATGGTAATTAGGCTTGGTCTGGGTGCTACTGACTCCCAATCAAGAATAAAAACCCTAATGTCTCATGGTGTTGCAGATGCTCGAGGTACATAGGCTTGGTCTGGGTGCTATGGACGCCCGACCAAGTAACCAAAGCCCTAATACTTCGGGGTGCTGCGGAGGCCTAAGGTACTTAGGCTTGGTCTGGGTGATACAAACTCCCAACCAAGAATAAAAATCCTAATGCCTCATGATGCTGCAAATGCCTGAGGAACTTAGGCTTGGTCCGGGTGCTACGGACGCCTGACCAAGTAACGAAAACCCTAATACCTCGCAGTGTTGTGGATGCCCGGGGTACTTAGGCTTGGTCTGGGTGCTACGAACTCCCAACCAAGAATAAAAACCCTAATGCCTCATGGTGCTGCGGATGCCCGAGGTACTTAGGCTTGGTTCAGGTGCTACGGACGCCCGACCAAGTAACCAAAGCCCTAATACTTCGCGGTGCTGCCGATGCCCGGGGTACTTAGGCTTGGTTTGAGTGTTAAGGACTCCCAACCAAGAATAAAAACCCTAATACCTCATGGTGTTGCGGATGCCCAAGGTACTTATTCTTGGTCCGGGTGCTACAGCCGCCCGACCAAGTAACCAAAACCCTAATACTTCGCGGTGCTGCAGATGCCCAAGGTACTTAGGCTTGGTCTGGGTGCTACGTAGAGCTGTCAAACAGGCCAACCCGTGGCGGGGCGGGTCGGCCCATGGCGGGCCGGCCATTTGGCGAGGCGAGGCAGGTCGACCCGTCATCTAGGCGGGTTGAAAAATCCCCAACCCAACCCTATCCAAGGCGGGCCGTGGGTTAGGCGGGCCAACCCGCGGGCCCATCAAAATATTTTTTAAAAATTAAAAAAATTAAAAAAAATCATATATTTAGATTTCATTAATCAAATATATTAAGAAATATATTTTTTAAATATAAACGGATACAAACAAGTAATCATGTGATGAAAAATATTATTTTTTATCTCAAAATAATAACAAAGAAAGATAATAAATTGTCATAAAACTTAACTAACATGTGATTCTCAACCCGCGGGCCAACCCAAGCCCGTCGCGGGCCGACCCGTGCGGGTCGCGGGCCTAGGCGGGTTGGCCCGCGACGGGCTTGGGTTGCATAAATTCTAACCCAACACGCTTAAATTGATTGGCGGGGCGGGGCAACCCGACGGGCCCAACCCAAATTGACAGCTCTAGTGCTACGGACTCCCAACCAAGAATAAAAACCCTAATGCCTCATGGTGCTGCGGATGCCCGAGGTACTTAGGCTTGGTCCGGGTGCTACGGACGCCCGACCAAGTAACCAAAGCCCTAATACTTCACGGTGCTGCCAATGCCCGAGGTACTTAGGCTTGTCCTGGGTGTTAAGGACTCCCAACCAAGAATAAAAACCATGGCTCGTGGTGCTGCGGATGTCCGAGGTACTTAGTCTTGGTCCGGGTGCTACAGACGCCCAACCAAGTAACCAAAACTCTAATAGTTCGCGGTGCTGCGGATGCCCGAGGTACTTAGGCTTGGTCTAGGTGCTACGGACTCCCAACCAAGAATAAAAACTCTAATGCTTCGCGGTGCTGCGGATGCTCGAGGTACTTAGGCTTAGTTTGGGTGCTATGGACTCCCAACCAAGAATCAAAATCCCTAATACCTCGCGGTGCTGCGGATGCCCGGGGTACTTAGGCTTGACTGTGCAGACACCCGCCCGAGATAAGTTACGCTGTGAAGGTAAAGGTTAACATGATCTACCCGACAAAAGGGAAATGAGTAGGACATCAGAACATTTATACAGGCAGGCACACACCAAAGGTAACAAATATTTTTCTTCATTTATATGGGAAATACATTGATGCCAACATCTCAGAGAAGTACTAAGATACATTCAGAAGATCCAGTAAGGGGAATTACTCCTCTACTCGGGCATTTCTTCGCCACTTCATCATTCCCACAGAGTCACTGGGCTCGAAATTGTCTTCTAATAGTCGGTGAGCAGGGATTCACGCGCGTTATTGTCGAAATCCTTGAATCCTCAGCCGTAGTGTAGACCCCTCGGTCCTTCATCCGTGTAACCATTAGCAAATGAGGACGCCTGAGGTAACACATGGATACCCCAACTACCACTTCCCGTAAAGATGCATCCAACAACAAGGACGACTACAACATTGAAAAGGAAGAGGAGAGGAAGCAGTGGCTGCAACCCCTCCTCCCTGGGGCACGGTACTACACCATCCTCAGCAAACACCATCTGATGCCCAAAACTCGGGGAAATGAGCAGTCGGAAGGGGATGATGTTTGAGGTGAACAGGGGACGAACCACCCAGGGAGAGGCAGAAGATGAACCATCAGGATATGTCATCTCTGCTATGCTCCCCGGCGGAGCACATGATATCTCTTCTATACTCCTCAACTAATCCCGGAGCCCCACCTCCGGATCTTCAGCGAGACCTCAGACATCATCTCCGCTATGCTTCCTGGCTAAAAGGATGAGGCAGGTGGTTCCACCTCTGCTAAGCCCTTCAGCAAAAAATACTACCACGTCTCCGCTATCCTCTCCGTTGGTGTCGGCAACTCCTGCCGTAAACGGGGGCGGAGGAAAAGGCACTGGCATCTCGCCGCAAGGAGTCTACAAAAAGAAAGAAAGCGAAATGAATGGGGAAGGTTCACCCTTCTCCCCCTCTTTATAGTGACCACTGCCTCTCTGTGCATTTAATGCAGGCATGGCGCGGGAACAGCAATGGACGCCAACTCTGAAGCGTCGCATCGATTGGCATGCCTTCGCCGCACCTGGGAACCCGCAACTCTTTATGAGTCAACTCAAGAGATTGCGTGGGATGCAAAGGCGACGGTTCAGAGTCCACCAACATTCTCCAAAAGAGAAGAGTCGACGGGGGCCCCATAGGAGAATAAATGCAGGTCTGGTGCTTGGGTTTGTGGGGTTATCTTGGGAGATCCATACCCAAGATTAAACCTGAAACACCCCGATCTCGCAACTCTCTGAACCCTCGACGCGAAGACAAATGGACACAACAGCATGTACGAAATAGTAAGGTAAAGAAATGTTGTCATTTTTATCAAAATGGGTACAATAAAGCCAAGCTCCCCTGGGGAACACATAATCCTACAACTGTCGGTTCTCAGGAGGAGTTCCTTCCAAACTCGATCGGCACTCATAAACTTGGGTCCGCATCTGGAGGCAGAAATTGAGCCTTCTTCAACTGGTCAATGGCCCCGTGGAAGCCTTGCATCGATCGCTTCGTTACCTGGTCAGCGATGATAGCTCCGAATTCATCCGATTCCAGGAACTTGGCTTTGAAGGCTGCCTCAGCCTCTCTAGTGCTAGAAGTTTCAGCCACCCGAAGGTCGCACAGCTCGGCCTCAGCAGCCTCCTTGGCGCATTTCAGCTGTTCCATCTCGGCAGACATTCTATCTTGCTCTACCAAGGCCTCCTTGAGGCTGTCCGATGTGGCCCATACCTCCGATCGAGCCTAAGGCAGGTCATCCTCGAAGACCGACAAGCGATCAGACGCCATCACGAGGTCAAACTCCTTCTGACCGAGCTGCCGCGCTTGGTCCTGAACACGTGCGTTCAACCTCTCGGTCGAGGCCTCCATAAGTCAGATATCTCCCGATAACTTCTTCTCCCTCATCTGAAGTTGATCCCGCTCCTGCATCACCTGGAGCAAGTCTTTGGTAATGGCCACCACCCGCTCAGAGACCAATCTGTTGGTGCAGGAAGCACCATATCGAACCTTGTTTTGATATTGGCAAAGGGTTCAAAGTTAAGTATTATTTGTGATCTAATGTTGTTACTCGAGTGTGCAGGAAAAGTCCTAGCGAAGGGCTGCTAGGCACCTGGCGAAGGACTGCCAGGAAACAAAGTCCTAGCGAAGGGCTGCTAGGCACCTGGCGAAGGACTGCCAGGAAAGTCCTAGCGAAGGGCTGCTAGGCACCTAGCGAAGGACTGTCAGGAAACAAAGCCCTAGCGAAGGACTGCTAGGCACCTGGCGAAGGAATGCCAGGATACAAAGCCCTAGAGAAGGACTGCTAAGCACCAGGCGAAGGACAGCTTGGTATACAAGACATGGCGAAGGACTGCTAGGCAAAAGTCCAACCAGAGGAGCGGTTGGCATCAGGTACATTCTCCCGAGAGGAGTAGGTGAAAACGTGTTCCCCGTCGAGGGAACAGTAGGCGTCGGTTCGACCTAGGGCTCTATTTTGGAGGCCCAAAGTCAGAACCAAGACAGCTGAGGCTGTATAAACTAACATCTAATTGCTTTATGGTGTTTTGGACTAATCTTGGATGCAGGACCGAAGGAACGAGTGTCTGCAGCTCAGAGAGCCTCAAAGGAGTGAGGCAACAGCTGACCAGGGCGCCTGGAGTGTCCCGGGCGCCCCCAAGGTGAACACAAAATAAATGAAGCAAAGAACTGCTTCTGCAGCTACTGTCCCGGGCGCCCCCGTGCTCCCGGGCGCCCCATTGCACCCGGGCGCCCCCAGCGCTCCGAGCGCCCCCAAGTAAAGCTACCGAAGCAAGACCCAGCGAAGCCAAGAGGATAAGAGTTTGACTCGGTCAATCCGGGCGCCCCCAGGGTTCCGGGCGCCCCGATCAAAGCCTGATCCCGAATTTGAAGGGATCGAAGCTGACCGAGCTAATGTCAGATCGGCCGACACGTGGGGGGGCGCCCCTGACGTTTCGGGCGCCCCCAGGGCCTATAAAAGGTCCCTCGAACCAAGGCTTCAGAGCAACGAATTCATTCAACGCTTCAACGCTCTTCTGCTCTCGTACTTTGCTCCGGAAACCTCCCGACTCGAGATACAAGCGCCAACAACGTCCCTCTGCTCCGAGATAAAATTTCCACACCGGACGTCGGTAACGAGAAACCGTTTTCTTTTCAGTTTACTATACTACTATTGTAATCAATCTGTGTAAACTGTTTTTGCGCCTCATATAGAATTGCCCAAAGTAAACGGTCAACGACCGTGGGCCTTGGAGTAGGAGTCGACCTAGGCTCCGAACCAAGTAAAACTACCCGTGTTAGTGTGGTGTGTTTTAATTTCCGCTGTGCAAATTCTCTATCTTCAAATCCGAACATTTTCCGATATTCACCCTCCCTCTATCGGTTCTCTCGATCCAACAAGTGCTATCAGAGCGGGGAAGCTCAAATTTGGTGCAACCACCAATTTGAGAGTTTTTCGGATTTACGAAATTTTTTTCATCTTATTTCTTTTCTTTTTTATTAATCAACACCACTCGATCTTTTCCGCTTATTATTTTCAAATAAATAATATCTGTAGGTGTATTTTGAATTTTCATCTTTTCCCCATAAGTCAGAATTGATTAGGCGATCAATTTTTGAAAATTTGTCATAAACTTTTTTTATTATTATTTTAATATTTTTTCTCGAAATTCGTGCTACCTTAATTCGAGCAAAGTTTTCAACTTTGAATTCTTTCAAAATTGACAAAAGTAAGTTTTTCAAAAATTTGTCATAAATTTTTTTATTATTATTCCACCTCGAAATTCGTGTAATATTTATTTTGGGCTAATTTTTTCCCTTCTCCCGCACTACTAATCCAAGACCAAGTCTTGGTACATTTCTATTTTTTCTTTTTGTGTGCAAGATTTGTCATTAATGGACAATCAAGAATGGAACAGTGTTCGTCCGTCTCTATTCTCTGGCGAGAACTTCAGGACCTGGAAGGGTCTAATGGAATCCCACCTAAAGGCCCATCTAGATCTATGGACGATAATCCAAACGGGGTGTACAGTACCTACAGAAGATGGAGTGTCGATCGCCTGGGATAAATTGGACGAACCAACTCTGAGGAAGATCGAGGCTGATGCAAGGGCAACATCAATCATACAATGTGGCCTAACCAAAGAGCAACTCGAACTAGTAGGTACATTCAGATGTGCGAGAGAAATTTGGGAAAAATTGATTAACCTTCATCAAGAGATCTCAGATGAAGAAGAGGATCAGGTAAGTTATCTTGCCCTCTCGGTCCAAGCACAGACAGCCGAGTCAGAGTCTGAACCTGAATCCAAAGTTGAAATCGAACTAGAGTCAGAAGACGAATTGACTGAGACAAAAATGGTAACCGATTTCGAATCTTCTTTTAAATTAAAATTAAATAATCAAACATATACTATAATAGTCGAGGAAGGTGTAAGTTCTAGTGCAGGGAAAGCTCCAAGAGAACCACCAAAGAAGAAGCTTCAACCTATACCCGAGTTCGACTCAGACTCGGAATCAGAAGACAATGAAGGAGATCGACCCAAACTAGTCCGATTAGCTCGTGATCATTACAAGAGTACTGGACAAACGATCGGGAGAGGTAATTTTTCAATATTTGAAAATCCAATATTTATCTCAAATAAAGTGATTAATTTGTATAAATTAGTTAAGGTTAATATTCACAACCATGCTGATTTTAATCAACCAGAGTTTTATTTTGATTATGATATAACTTAGATCATTTTTGTCTTGTTTGCTTTAATTGTGTGTTGCTTTTTATTTTTATTTGTTTGCTTAGAATTAGGATTGGTTAGTTTAAGGACTAACCTGATTAATTGAAACTTGAATAACCTAGTATTAGGACAAGGTTTGATGATAGTACGTTAGGGAAGCCTGACTAAGGAATCAAGTAGGGTAAGGAGTACCTTATTTGGTCTTTTTAGTCCGGTGGAACTAGCCGAAGCTACCTCTCCAAATCCTAAGCTAGTTAGACCAGAGTGTCTCAAACAATGATTTGAAAATGATCTTTCTTTAAAAGGCTTTGTCTAGGAAAGGGTTGTTGATCCAATAAGGCTACGACCAAAGAAGGCCTCTGTGCCTCGCCAAGACCTGGAAGCCAATTATCGAAACTCACTTTTAAATTATTACTTGTTAAACTCGAATCTAACACAAGCTTCAACTAAATCATAGTGTTAACATCAAAAGATAAAATTAATATATCTCACAAAACAGTTAAGGATATTCTGTTTTGTCACTTAGAAATGGGTGAGATGCTTAGGACCTAAAAGTTGAGTCCAACCCAACCAAATTTAAATTAATCAAACTCAAATTAATTTCAATTAAATCAATTAAATTTAATTAAATCTTAATTAAGTCAATTAAATCTTAATTAAATCAATTAAATTCAATTAAATCAATTAAATCCTATTAAATCTTAATTAAATCAATTTAATCAAATTCAAAATAATTATTCTCAATTAATTATTCTCAAAATTCAATTTAATTATTGTCAATCATTTATTTTCAAAATTAAAATATTTGTCTCACACAACCCATAAGGTTAACATGCTTGACCACGTAGAACTGGGTAAGACATCTAGGACCTAAAAGCATAATTCACTATCCTTTTAAATAAAATAAAAAATATATAGGTTTGCAAAAGTTATTCAAACTTATCTCTATTTTGTTTTGTCAATTTATTGTATTGTACCCTACTTTTTCATTTCTAACATTTTTTTATATGAAATTTCATGTTAAATATCTCGATAGACTCGTTTTAAATATAATCTAGGGCTTGTTTTGTTTTAGTCATTGATTGGTCAAACTTGGTCAAAATAGTCAACCCTAGTCAACATAGTCAAACCTGCTCAACACTGAAACCCCTTAAGGAACTTAGATAAAAGTCAGACTGTGTCGGATACAGGGGGAGTTTTTTTAATACTTTTCGAAATTTTTTTTTTTAAAAAACCTTATGTTCTAAATCTTATTAACATCTCGATAAGGTTTTCAAAAATTGATTCAAAAACCTTCGTATACTACTATTTCCTTGAAAATTATCATACTCAAAAGGTTATTCAAAATTATTCTTTTGAATTTAATAAACCCTAAAGGTACAGAGGAAGGTCCACTTCATGATCTACAAGGACTCCTAGGATGTGTCAAATTTAGGGGGAGTTTGAATCAAAAGAAGAATTTCTAAAATATTTTTTTGGTAATTATTTGTTAGAAAATTTCCTTTGATCTGAACTGAACCCTAAAGACTTAGAGGAAGAATACTTGTGGTCAACAAGCTTCCAAGGACTGTATCAAGTTTAGGGGGAGGTCAAATTAAAAGAGTTATTAAACATTTATAAATAATATATTTTCATACACTATATTTTCAAAATTGTGTCGAAAACATAAATAATTTGTCTTACAAAATATTATTATTTTAAAATGTTTTTGTGGCTTATAAAATTATTTTTGAAATACCTTAGAAAATAATACTTGACATTGGAAAATTTTCCAGGACACTTAGGAAAATGTCTTTGTAATTAACAAAGGTTCCTAGGATTGTGTCAGACTGGAAAAGAAACCAAGTCAAGAAAAGTATTATGTTTTCAAAATAATATTAAAATTTTTCTTAAAATATCAATTTTAAAAAAAAAGTACTTATATCTTTCAAAAATAATATCTTTTAGAAGTACTTATATTTTTCAAAACTGTGTAATCTTTAAAAGTACTTATATGTTTCAAAATTCGTTTAAAAATATAAGTTATTTGCCATTATTCTATTTTTCAAAATATAATGTTTCCAAAAGTATTAATACTTTTCTAAGACAATAGTGGTCTAAGTGCATGAATTTTCTAAAGACTTGCCTACAAATACAAAATATTTTTTAATTTCACAATACTTTTCAAAGTGGAGTTTTTCTTTGATGCAATTTAAGCTGTGTGCTATAATTTCAGAATTATACTAAGTATTTTTATATTTTCAAAACCCATAAGCTCTGATACACAAATTTTAAATATCTTTCAAAATATATTCCTCAAGAGTTCTTTATTGATATATGGCCAAGGGGGAGAGTAGAAAAAGTGAAAATTAAATTCTTCCTTAAACATTCTCCCCTTTTTCAAAGAAAGTTTATCTTAGAAATGGTCTAAAACATAAGGAGAAGAATTTCACATTAAGGGGGAGAGAAAGGAAATTTTGTTTTCTCTTTTTCAAAAAGTGCTTCAAAAAATTTCTAAGTATTTCTAAATGTTTCTAAGAAATTTTTGGTGAAAAACTTGTTGAGAAAATTCTTAAAGATTTTGTTTTTCAAAATGCACAGTAAATTTTTCTAAGTGTGCAAATTTTTGGTAAAAATTTTTTCAAAATGCACAGTAAATTTTTCTAAGTGTGCAAATTTTTGGTAAATTTTTTTTTTCAATTCTCAAAGTTGAAATTTTTTTTGGGACATTTGGATTCAAAATTTTGCCTAAGCTGCGAAGCCTCTGGACCAAGCCGGATCAAACGCCCGTGAGGTCACGGGCGCCCCCATCAGCTCAGGCGCCCAAGTGGAGGTTGATAAGCGCTGACCGAGCCCGCGGATAAGGATTCGTGGATCGAAAGGCACGTGTCAGACACCCCCAACATCACAGGCGCCCGTATGAGCACTATAAAAGGGGCTCGGCCCCAAGGCTTCAACATAACTTTTTCTCAACGCTCCAAAGCTTTTCGTTCAAGTGCTACACCCCGGCATACTCCGACTTCGAGATCCCAACGCCGACGATGACCCTCTGCTCCGAAATTCGATCCACATCGGGCGTCGGTAACGAAATGTGTAGCAATTTCAATTTCCTGATATACTCTTGTACTTAACTTGTAAATCCTTTTGCGCAATTATAGTATTGCTCAAAGTAAACGGTCAAGGACCGTGGGCGTTGAAGTAGGAGCCGACCGCGACTCCGAACCAAGTAAAAAATTGACTTGTGTTCCTGTGTGATTTATATATTTCCGCTGCGTATTTGCTCTTTCTTAAGTCTGAAAAGTTTTTAACGATATTCACCCCCCTCTATCGTTTTCTTCGATCCAACAAGTGGTATCAGAGCGGGTGGCTCAAATTTGGTGCAACCACCAATTTGAGAGTTTTTTGGATTTTATGAAATTTTTAATTTTTTCCTTTCGAATTTTTCTCGTTAATCGAGGTTGGTGCAACACCACTCGATCGCTTTTTCTCAATTACTTTATTCCCGCACTACTAATCTAAGACCAAGTCTTGGGACAGAATTTCTTTGTTTTTTTTTGTTATTTCAGAAATTATAATGCACATGCAAGTGGGTTTCAGCACAGCCAGACCACCACTTTTCAGTAGAGAAGACTTCTCCTACTGGAAGAGTCGGATGGAAGTCCACCTGAAAACTCAGGTGGATATGTGGATTATTATTCAATCTGACCTGGAAATCCCCAAGAATGTTGAAGGAGTGGCACAACACTACTTAGAATGGGATGTCTCGCTGAAGAAAAAGATCAAGGCTGATGCAAAGGCAACCCAGACACTATAATGCGGATTAACCAAAGAAGAAATGAACCGGGTGGGTCCCTTCAACAGTGCGAAAGAACTCTGCAGTAAGCTGATTGAATTGCACGAAGGTACCTCCGACACTAGAATCAGCAAAAGGGACCTACTGCTGAACAGATTGTACACCATCAAAATGAACGAAGGCGAGTCAGCAGCACAGCTCCGCGCCAGAATCCAGGAGCTGATGAACGGCCTGCACACAATCGATCACAAGGTAGAAAACCGTGACCTTATCAGGTATACCCTAAATGCTTTCCCAAGAAATACTCTGTGGGCATCTATGGTAGATGCTTACAAGGTTTCTAGGGATCTTTCTAAAATTAAATTAGACTAATTATTTTCAGAATTGGAATTACACAAGCAGACTAACTGCACTTTGGCCGAGAAAGGTATTGCTTTTCTTGCAGAAAAAACCCAAGGAAAGGTGGCCAAGAAAAAGCCTCAACCTGCACCCGAGTCTGACTCTGACTCTGACTCAGAAGATAGTGAAGGGGATCGACCCAAGCTGGTTCGGCTAGCCCGGGACTACTACAAGGAGCTGAAACATCAGACCAACAGAAGAAAAGCCAGCCGAAAGAAGGAAGATCTAGCTGAACCCTCAACGTCAAAGACCAAATCAAATGTGACCTGCTATGAATGCAACAAGAAACGATACTACAGATCGGAGTGCCCTAATCTGAAGGAGGCCAAGAAGACTCGAAGGAAGAAGGCTCTTCAAGCCACGTGGGATGAAACTTCCTCCGAAGAAGAAGAAGAGGCCCCACAATCAAACATTCTCGCCTTGACCGCTTCGGAAGACATCGACACCAGATCGGAATTGAAGCCGAATGACGGAAGACTCACAATTTCGGAGAACGGCAAAATAACGGTAAGTGGTTATTCTGAAGTTGAATTGTCAAAGTTAATTGCTTACCTATCTCGTAACTTGGTGAAAGTCAAAATCCGAGTCGAGTCCCTCTGACAGTAAGTAAAACTCCTGAAAGAGGGAGTTGACTCTAGATCCTTGACCAAGAAGGTTCAAGAAGGAACCTCTACTCAAGTTGAAAAGCTTGAGAAAGGGAACTCCTCCTCGAAAACTTAAGTCAAAGACCTTAGAGCGGCTTTAGAACGATTCACTTCGGGTTCCAAGGGTCTTGACATGATCCTTGGAAAATAGAAGTCTGTTCTAAATCGATCTGGGTTAGGGTATCGAACTAGGTCGAGACAAAGGTCATACTATGCTGTATTGAACCAATCTAGACCCAAAATTCAGGCATAGGTACCCAAACTTTGCATGAACAACCAAGCTGGACCAAACCAGTATTGGATCCCCAAGGACAAGATTCACATCTTGCCTAATCATTACCATGGCTTTAGTCTAGGGGGATCCAATTTAAAAATAATTTTTATAATTAAATAAATTCTTTTCTTAATTTGAATTGCATGCTTGATTGTTTATTTATTTCTGCAAATTATCATGCTTAGATCTAGGACTGGTTAGACTAAGGACTAAAACAATTAACTGAAATTTGAATAACATAGTATTGGGTGGAGGTGAGATGATAGTACGTTAGGAAAGCTATCTTGGAGGAACTAGCCGAAGCTACCGATCCAAAACTCAAACTAGTTAAACCAAAATCTTTCAAGGAGTAACTTGAAGATGGAATTTCAATAAAAGGCTTTATCAAGGAAAGGGTTGATGATCTAATAAGGCTACGGCCAAAGAAGGCCTAGTGCCTCGCCAAGACCTGAAAGCCGATTATTGAGAACCAAATTCACTTTACTATTGTCAGATTTGAATCTAACACAAATTTCAGTTAATCTTAGATTCAACCACTTTTTAAATAAAATTAATATCAAACGGTTTTCAAAATTAATTTAACTTTTCAAAAATTAATCATGTTTTTCAAATAAAATCCTCACTTCTATTAAAACCTGTCTCACAAAACCCATAAGGTTAAACGTGATTGATAATTGTAGACCGGGTGAGATGGATAGGACCTAACTTATCTGATTTTTGTACTTTTGTCAAGTAAAAATATTCAATCATGCAATTTAGAGCTTGATTGATTTAATCATTGGATGTCAAACCAAGTCAAATAGTCAAACCTGGTCAAATGATCAAACTGGTCAATAGTCAAACTCTGGTCAGATCGGGCGCCCGTGACCTGTCAGGCACCCCCTTCTTTCTCTTCGACCAAGACAGCAAAAGCTGTCAACCCTTACCCATCTGACCCCGGGCGCCCGTGACCTATTGGGCGCCTAGGTCTTTCTCTTCATCCAAGGCAGTCAAGTCTGCCAAAAAGCTGCCGCCTGACTCGGGCGCCCGTGACCTTATGAACGCCCCAATGAACTTGGGCGCCCGTGACCTATCGGGTGCCCGTATGACAGTATATAAGGAGCATGGCTCCTTCCTCCTCCCCCACACCAAAATCAAAACCTTCCTTCACTTCTCTTCTTCCCAAGGCGCCCGAACCTCCTTGCTAGTCTTCAAACGCTCTACTTCAAAAATGTCGCCCCGGTATTAAGTTTATTATGCCTTTCTTTTTAAGCAATTTCATTTTCTCGCTTATTAAATGCATCAATTCTCTTTAAATATCCAGAAAATGTCGCGTCTCTCAACCCAACCCCGTGGCTGAACCTAGCCCCGACTCGAGGTTTCCCAACCTTGAATTGTTCAACAAGTTTGCCCAAACAACTTATAAACCTATAAAGACTAGTTTTCTAAATAGGCAATTCTTTACCAAATCTTGCCCCTTAGCGATGGACGCGATTAACTTTTATCAACTAGATCACCTAGTCTTCTGCACACATCCTGTGAACTCGACCCTGTGTGCAGAATTTTACAACAACCTTGTCAAGATGGATGACCTACTCTATTCTACCACAGTACAAGGCACTCCCCTAACCATTTCTCCGACCCTGTTGAATCGGTTTCTCAGACTACGACCTTCGCAGTCTACCTTTTCTTGTTATCCTCCAGCCGACCCGCCCTTCGCACCACCCTATTCGCACATCACACTAGATACTCTTTACTCCTATTTCTTTGGAGATGTGCGAAATCCGTTGGCTCGACGATTTCAATCCGTTGACCTCCGAGTCCAAGATTATGCTCTTTACCGAGTGATAGTTTGCTGTGTTCTCCCACTTACCACTCAAGATATCGCGACCATGCGACCATTTCACACCTTTTTACTCTACTCCATGATTCATCAGCTTGATATCAACATAGGTCTCCACATATTCCATACCATCATTTACGCATCGAGCGTATCTACTCACGATCGAGTACGTACGCCCTACTGCCACATTATCACCTCCCTTCTTCACCACCATGGTCGCGGCTGTTGGGACCGGGTGCATGTTGACATGGATGCGGGTTCGTAATTTTAAAATTTAATTACGTGCAGCGGAAGGTTTAGCATAAATAATTTCTCAAATTATTTAACCACACATCTAAGCATGCAATTTTATCTTGTATAGACATGATCATATATTTAAAATTTTGCAGAAACATAAACTAATTTACGTATTACCTCGCATAACTCGAAGGAAGGGACGAGATCTAACAGTAAGCGTCCCTTGGAAGCTCCGCCTCTATTCGCGTCCACGCCGAGTATCTTCGGAATGACTTCGCAAAGCCACGAGTTTTGTGTTCTCGAGAACTACTAGATTCTCCGAGAACGTGACGAGAAAAACCAAGAGAGAAGTCGAAAGACTAACCATAAAAGGATAACCGAAGCTTCCTTCTCCGGCAGCAGGTGGTGGTCGGCAAAAGATCCTTCTTGGGGCTGGTTGGCGCACGGCAAGAAGGGGAGAAGAGAAGGAGAGAAAGAGAGGGAGAGAGCCTATGCCTTCATCACTTCGATTATTTTCCAAGCCTTGCCTTGGGTCCTTTATATAGTGGCCTCTCAACCATCAAGCCTCTCAAATATGGAATAACTTATTCCATCATGCCAAGTTTGATTTTATATCATGGTTAAAATCATATTTTAATTCATGATAAAAAATCAATCAAGTCTCTTTTCTCTTATGGAATAAATTTCCTTATCATGGTAAATCAATCCATGATTGATTTTATAAAATAAACCAATCCATGGTTCATTTTAATTTCCATAAAAAATAAACCAAATCTTGGTTTATTATATATAAAAATTTATATCATCCATAATTTTATAAAACAAACCACACTTGGTTTATTTTATAAATTGAACCAAAAACTTGGTTCTCTCCCTTTGTTGTGGCTGGCCAAGCAAAGAGGATGGAGGCCCTCTTTGGCCGACCCATCCAAGCCACGCCCCAATGAATTAAACTTATTTAATTCATCTATTAAGTCTTCAAAAGACTTAGCCATTTTACGCTTCCGATGCGTCTCTGAAAAATTCAGATTCGACTTATCGTTTGGCTCAACCAAACTTAATCTCTCTTGATTGGAAAATCTAATTTTCAACTCGTTTTAAATCCCTCAGATTACTCGTAGTGCGTGTGACTAATAGGCTTTCGATTTATGTTGGCTGTCTATAATTAATCAATTATAGAACGATCATGAGTGGCACCTAGTAGTACATCATGATCCCCAATTAATCGAAAGATCAACGGTTAACCTCAGAAACAATTCTGAAACCCTTCAGCAGCTATAATGAATCGTGCCCCATTCCCTTCACCATCTTATACTCACTTGGTTCAGGACATAGTCTATGTGTGTCAATCCCCACTAGGCTGACTACGTCATACCTAGCCCAAGTAACGTTTTCTCGTCCTACGGATTCTAATTACTCTCATGTATTTAAGAGATTCATACTCTGAACTTGTCATGCTCTGGCCAGAGACTTCGAGTAACAATCCGACGATAGGCCTCGAGTATACATCTCCTCGCAAGGAGTGGTGAATCCTTTGTAGGCTGTTCAAACATCTTCGGGTACTTCGGCTTATACCCAATCATCCTGGGTCCACACCTCCTTGGAGATGCTTGCTTAAGATGTCAAAGTATAAGTCTCCATGACCAAGATGACTTGAACACCGCAAGTCAAAGGAACATCGCACTTAAGCTGCAGTAAGAACTTCACTGACATATCTATATGTAGACTACCATATGAAGTTTTACAGCCAGTCACTCCAATGAACTAGTTCCCTTAACTAGCATTCATGTTTATCTCCGGACATCTCAATGTCACCAGCCAGTGAGAATCAGCTGATTAGAGAATAACCCATGCTAGTCTCAACAGAATTGATAGTGTCTGTATTTATCAATTCATCGACTAAGGACAATTTCAATACTTCACAATTGCACATGTAGAGATAATCACTAGTTGTGAATTCATCACAAATTCTCTCATGCTGTGAATTGTATTACGGACATTCAGTAAATGAGTTTAAGATCTCAATCAAATACACAAACATGTACACTCAAATAGTGAATATTCATTTATTAAAATAAATGATTACAACCATAAGGCGATTGCCTTAGGACACTTCTCTCATATCACTAACAGCGGCATCACTGCCGGAGAGATTATTTCGATGACTGAGTTCGATGAAATAGGGATTAGAAATTTTTCTTTAGCGGGGATTGATGTTTCGGCCACGGGGGTCCTAGCGTGGAGACGGGAGAGGGCTAGACGACAGGACGACTCTGACGAGGAGGTGGAGGTAGATGTAGCTGATCTCGCAGCCGAGATCAACGAGCAGTTACAGGAGCCTTCCCCACCGACTACCGACCAGCGCATCACATCATTGCAAACGGAGTTACACAGTCTCAGGGAGGAGGTCGAGGCCTATCACATCGAGCAGATGGACGCCATCCGAGCCAATCAAGAAACGAGCGATGCACGATACAACGAAATGATGTCGTTGTTTCGATCTTACCATCCTGGCCCTTCCTGTTAGTTCAGATTGACATTTTCAGCCTATTCTAGTGCAGTGTGAACTATTTGACTATCCCTACTAAGTAGGGTTGACTTGTATTTGACTTGTATTTGACTCGTATTTGACTCATACTTGACTTGCACTTGACTTTAGTTTGATTTTTCTGGTCCTACTATTGACCAGATGAATCTTATGCATTTATCTCAGTGATTACTTGCCATTTCAATTAGTATGCTAAGTCAATTGTGTGGTTATGCTTAGTAGAATAGGACCGCTCTACTGATGTTTAAAAAAATTATTTTATTTCTTATCTGATATTTATTTGAAAAATCATTTTTATCTTGAAATTTAAAATGATTTTTTGACTAGTTTATATAAAAACTTACCCCCTTCAAAACTAGGGTTTTTTCGTAAATGGACTTAGCTTAGGCCCTAACCCTAGAACTGCATGCACCTATAGATCTAGAAGACAGCATCTCACAAGCACCTTAGGGTACTTTTGATTGATAACCTAGACTGGGTTGAGATGCTTAGGTCTATGCCTTGATTCAAGATGCTTTAAGTCAGTGCATCTGCAGTAATTGGGGCAATAAATATCAATTGAACAGTAATTAAGTTAAGTGTCAAGCTTAGAAAATCTAACTTGATCAGATCACTTAACATGACTAACCCTAGAGAAAACTATTGTCATGACAGTTAGGAAGTAGCTAACTGGGTTAGACAGGACCCGAAAGAGAAAATCTATATTGATTTGGTCCAGTTTATACTTAGAATTGGTTCAATACAGCACCTTACTTTTATTACTCAGTTTTTTGCTATATTTTTTTTGATATATGACAAAGGGGGAGAGATTGGAAAAGGAGAGGAAAGAAGGTTCTAAAATTTAAATCTTTTCTAATTAAATTTTTTTTTCAAAATTTTTATCTCCTTTTTTTTAAAAAGTAAATTAATTCAAAATCATTTTGAAAACTTTCTAAATTCAAAATGCTTTTTGAAAATTTTCTAAGTATTAAAACTGCAAAATTCTGCTTGAAAATTTTCTAAGTATTAAAAATTCAAAATGCTTTTTGAAAATTTTCTAAGTATTAAAACTTCAAAATACTTTTTGAAAATTTTCTAGGTATTCTAACTTCAAATTCGGCTTGAAAATTTTCTAAGTGTTAAAACTTCAAAATCAGTTTAGAAAATTTTCTAAGTGCCCAACTCGAAAATATTTTGGAATTTTTTTTTGAAAATCCCTTTTTGAAAATTTTTTAAGTGTTAAAAACCTGAAAAATCTTTCCATTTTATGATAGACAAGGACTTAGAAATGTTTTCAAAAACCCCACGTACTGTTGAAAAACTTTGGGGGAGAATTTCTTCCAGGGGGAGGAAATTACGTACTTACTTACTTGCTTCATTAACTTAACTTTTTGAACCATGTTGCCATAAATCAAAAAGGGAGAGATTGTTGGTGCAGGCAGCACCTAAGTCAAACCTGGGTTTTGATAATGGCAAAGGGTTTAGAAGTTAAGATGTTATTATGAACTAACTTGTTCACTGAGTGTGTAGGAAGAAGTCCTAGGTACACTAGGCAAGAAGTTCTGGCAAAGGGTTGGGCAAAGAAGTCCTGGTCAAGGACTGGGCAAGAAGACCTGACCGGAAATCGGGCAAAAAAGTCCTGGTCGAGGACTGGGCACGAAGTCCTGGCAAGGGGCTGGGCACTGAAAACTTGACCGAAAGTTGGGCAAGAAGACCTGACCAGAAGTTGGGCACGAAGACCTGGTCAGGTGGATCGGGCAAAAGTCCAACCGGAGGAGCCGGTTGGCAAAAGATAAACTCTCCTGAGAGGAGTAGGTGAGGACGCGTTCCCCGTCGAGGGAACAGTAGGCGTCGGTTCGACTTAGGGTTCCATTTGGGAGACCTGAACTCAGAACCAAGACAGCTACGGCTGTAACTAATGCTTATTATGTTTTTGGGACTAACCTAAGTTGTAGGGTCGAAGGACTGATCATCTGCAAGTGAGGTACTTCACTGGGCCAAGGCGCCCGAATGGGCTCAAGCGCCCGTATGGATACGAGCGCTCAAGAGTGAAGGCAAAATCCAAAACATAGCTGTGAAGCCTCTGGACCAAGCCGGATCTAGCGCCCGTGAGGTCACGGGCGCCCCCATCAGCTCAGGCGCCCAAGTGGAGGTAGATAAGCACTGACCGAGCCCGCGGATAAGGATTCACGGATCGAAGGGCACGTGTCAGGCGCCCCCAACATCACAGGCGCCCGTATGAGCACTATAAAAGGGGCTCGACCCCAAGGCTTCAACATAACTTTTTCTCAATGTTCCAAAGCTTTTTGTTCAAGCGCTACGCCCCGGCAAACTCCGACTTCGAGATCCTAGTGCCGACGACGACCCTCTGCTCCTAAATTCGATCCACATCGGGCATCGGTAATGAAAAGTGTAGCAATTTCAATTTCCTGATATACTCTTGTACTTAACTTGTAAATCCTTTTGCGCGATTATAGTATTGCCCAAAGTAAACGGTCAAGGACTGTGGGCCTTGGAGTAGGAGCCGACCGCGACTCTGAACCAAGTAAAAAATTGACTTGTATTCCTGTGTGATTTATTTATTTCCACTGCGTATTTGCTCTTTCTTAAGTCTAAAATGTTTTTAACGATATTCACCCCCCCTCTATTGTTTTCGTCGATCCAACACCATGGTTCCTAAGGGAAAAGATAAGTAGGAGGCAAACTACTTACGTTCAAAAGAATCCTTGGAGAAGAAGAGGGAGACGAGGTGCACTCAGCCTCAAAGTCAGAGGTTGGCCGAATGGCCTCGCCTTCCCTTCTTATACCAAGGAAGCCGCCTGTGCAAACGCAATAGGGAAGGAACACGTGGAAAGCACGAAACCGTCATATTGGGGCTGTGCCAGAGATAGTCGTCTGACGTGAGCCAGCTACAGTGGCGCACGTCAGTAAGAGGTCGTAAAGAGGGCCATTGAATCACGTGGCGATTGGGCATTCGCGGAAGGACCTTGTCGCCATCAAAGAACACCATGCGCCTTTATAACGGAGGGACAGAAATCATGACAGTACCTCGAAAGCCATAGAAGCCTTTCGGGAAGGACAAAATCGAAAAGCGATTCCCTAGTGACCCGGGGCAACCTCTACAATCCTAGGACCCCGTATAACTACTAAGGGAGCAGTAACGGGTGCAAGGACCCACCGAGATTTAGCTTCTTCACCACCACACTAGTCTGATCAGTCAGTCACACTTCCTTCGATTAGACTTGAAGGGAGGGACTTGTGATGGGGTTGAATAGCCCATGGCGGGCACGTGGGATGAAGAAGCTACGTGGCAAAACGCGACGAGTCTGAGCGACTCTCCATTCAGAGCTATCAGGGCCCCCTCGCGAAACACGCCCTGGAAGATCAAATCCGAAAACCCCTCCCGAGATCACCCCGGGAAGTCGGGTCCCGAGATCACCTTGGAGAAGTAGAGCGCCCGCAATCGCCCGGGCCAGAAGGCTCCAAGAGCACCTCGGGGAAGCGGAGCCCAAGCTACCTTCGACGTTAAGCAACGGTCCCCCTTCCATTGCGGATCTACCGATAAGCATCCCTGCTATAGCGGAGATATCATGATCCTTAAATGTCGCAATGGGTCGAAACACGTAATGACGGCGTGAACCATTTCAAAGGCTATCCAATAACTGCCGAAAGGGGGGGACGTGACATAGATCATGGGGAAGCGCCAAGGCAACCGCCATAGGTATAAAAGGTAGACCAACCCCTCTGGTAAAGGGGGTCACGCACTCTCTACTACTTATACATTTTTCTACCTTCAATTCTTCTCCATCGAGGCATTGACTTGAGCGTCGGAGTGGGCTCCGCCGGATAATCTCCGGCGTGTTCCCCTAACGCTCATGTTGATCTCGCAGGGCGCAAAGCTTTTCCCCTCCCGTCAGCATCCACGTAGGTTGAACCTCGTGACTGGACATCGACGTCGATTCCTTCCGGAACACCTATAGCATCATCCAAAGAGAACCAACTCAACTTCTTGGTATACTAACCAAAGAGGAGAGCAAGGGAAAAAGCACTTAATAGGAATAACTTACTTGACTAAAGATACCATCAGCATGAACCTCAAGCTCCTGAAAGAGGATTACATTCAAGGTTGGCAATTTGTCAAATGGAGACTATCTTAGCACTCAATGATTTCAAGGGACAAAGGTGGAAGAGATCTGATAGGGTTGGATAGTTCGTGCCTAGCTCGAGGGATGAAGAAGTCGCGGGACACAACATGACAGATCGAAGAGACCCTCCCTCTCGGGCCCCAAGGCCCCCCTCAGGAGACGCGCCCGGGAAGGTCAGCCCGAAGACCCCTCCCGGGAGCACCCTGGGAGGTTAGGCCCCGAGAGCACTGATAGTGACCCGCGTGTCGTACCACGAGTATCAAATACAATTAAAGTGCCGAACTCCTCTAAACTAATGTAGTATAGAGTAACTCGAGTCGTCTCTCTCAAGGAATGTAATGATAGGTTAATAATCCTAGGATTCTGAGTTATTGTTTTTGGATTTTGGATATTAAACTAGGGTTTGGATTTGAAAGATAAGACTATGAAATAAAATAGCAAAGCAAGTATGAAATCTAGTTCTAATTAATGAAAGACAATGCAGTAAGGAAATCTAATTTAACCTAACTACAATTGTAGAAAAGAAAAGGGCAACTTGAAATAAAGCATCAACAAAACTAAACATGGAGCAAAACCTACAGCATTAAAGAAATCTAATCTGACCTAACCTATTGCATCCAAATCAAGTACAAGAACATAAGGAAAACATGAAGCATTCAATTAACAAAGCAGTGCAAGAATTTAACGAACTCAAATGCAACAATCCAAGTAACACGAATGATTTGGGAATTACATCAAACACGTAATGAGCACAAAGCAAGAAAGCCCAAGTGCATGCAAATTGAAACATGAGGGGATCCATCAAATACAATCATTCACCAATTAACACAAACATCCAACTATCAACACAACAACCAAATCTGAAGGTTGGAGGAATCGCTGGATGATGAAGGGGCTGCCGGAAGAGCTGTGAGAGCTGCTGGATCGGATGGGAAGAGGTGCTGAATGCCGGCTGTGATGGGAAGCAGTGGAAGAGGAATAGGAGTTGGAAAGGGGGAAGATGGCTGGAGGAAGTGGAGAAGAGGGAGATGAAGCTCCGGCCGGCGCTGTGAAGAGCTGTGGCTACCGGCCGGATGAAGGAGAAGAAGCGATGGAAGAGATGGGCGCTTCTAGGGTTTGCCCCAAATGAATCTTGCTTCGGGATGGAGAGGAGGTGGCTATGGTGGAGAAAGAGATGAAGGTGTGGATGGAGCATGGCCGGCAGACCGGCCTACGGCGAGGGGATGGAGAGTAGCCACCGACCTTGGTGGAGGAGATGGTGAAGGTGGAAGAGGGTGAAGATGGAAGGGTTGTCCCGGATGAGGAGATGGTGGAGTCGGGATCTCCAGATGAGTCTAGGCTTCTCCATTAGCTCCCTCCCCATGGATGAGTTCGGCCCAGCCCTTTCACAACCCAGCAGCCCCCTTTGAACCCAACCCTTTCATAGCCCAGCAGCCCCCTTTGAGCCCAGCCCGTTCTGTTCACTTCTTTTGTGCCATCGCGTGATGAGGGTAGGAGTAAAAAAATTTGGATCAGAATCCAATAAGAGTTATAATTGGTCTTAAGGATTGGATGATGTTGATGGGTTTTTGGATGAATTAGAGCTTTCCTCTTCTTGGATCTAATTTGGGTTGGATGAAATAAACCATCTCCATTTGAATTGAACCAAGCTCCTCAACACTAGCATTGGGTCCAATTACTTTGATCCAAGCCTTGGTCCAAGGTTCATCTTTAATTTCCTACAAAAATCATGAAATAATGCCAAAATTTAGAGGAAATTAGAATGAGCTCCAAAAATAAATCCTAATCGTAAAATATGATATAAACATGATTTAAGCGTACGAGAGGATAAAAAATGCTAAATAAATAAGCAAATATAATGACATAAAATACTAGTTATCAAGCACCTCGGGAGATATCCCGCCCGAAGATCCTGAGCTCACCTCGGGAGGTGGAGTCCCCGCAATGACCGAGCTCGAGTACTGACCCCCCCCCTCTCAGTGCGGATAATCATCCCCATTAGAAAAGGTCTGCACGACCCTTAAATGTCTCAACGGGCGGAAGCGTGATAACGGTGCAGACCATTTCAAAGGATATCCAGTTACCGCCGAAAGAGGGGGGTGTGGCTTAAGTATCGGAGACGTGACACCGATCCAGGGGGCACATCTAGTCTATTGTCATCAGTATAAAAGGTAGTCCAACCTCTCCGGTAAGGGGGTTACGCTCTCTCAACTTTGCATACATCCTTTACTTCTCGCTACCTTCACTTTTCGGATGGACACTGACTTAACCACTGGAGTGGACTCCGCCGGACCCCTGTCGTCGTGTCCCTTAATGCTCGTGTTAACCTTGCAGGACCCTAAGTTCCTCCCTGCCGCAACAACTTCCATAGGGGTCGAACTCCAGTACCTGGTCATCATCGTCGACTCTTTCCGGAACAAATTTGGCGTCGTCTGTGGGAAACTAGCAAAACACCTGAAGGAGCACCGATGGCAGGAGCCATCAAGGAAGCCCCGGGCCCTCACAAGAGAGGAACAACCCCTTGCCCTCACAAGAGAGGAACTTAACCGTCTGGTGGCTAATGCCATCAAGGAAGCGCTAGAGCAACACCAAGTCGAACAGGCTGTCCCGCGACAAGGGGATCCGGCGAGGGAGGAGATCCCCAAAGTCTCTGTCTCGCATTCACGTAGATTCATTACCCCTGCAGGGCGACAAGACAGAGCAACCCCGGGCCTCCAGAGAGAATCTCCTGGAGACATTGAGAAGGCCCACTCGGTGGCCTCCAGCGCCTACGAAGAAGGACAGGGGAAGAGGGATGAACCCAAGACCTCTTATAAGGTCCCCTCTACCCCTTTCTCATCCGAGATTGTTGAACAACCCATGCCTAAGCAGTTTCGCGGGTCGGGGATCCCTGATTATGATGGGAAGACGGATCCATAGGATCACGTCTGTAAATTCGAGAATGCGGCTCTCCTGCACCAGTATACTGACGGTGTGAAGTGCCGGGTGTTCTTGAGCACCCTGTCTGGAGCAGCTCAGCGGTGGTTCCAGAGGCTGCCACAAGGTTCCATCAATTCCTTCACGGAGTTCAAGACAGCCTTCCTCCACCATTTTGTGAGCAGCCGGTGCTACTAGAAGACGACACTTAACCTATTCGCCCTCAAGCAGAAGCCTAAGGAACCGCTCAAGGAGTACATCCAGAGGTTCAACCAGGTGGCGCAGGACATGCCTAGTGCAACATCAGAGATACTCGTCAGTGCCTGTACCCAAGGGCTCGCTGAAGGGGACTTCTTCCGATCCTTGGTAGGGAAGCCCCCCGTCAGTTTCGATGATTTGCTGGGACACTCCGTCAAGCATGTCAATGTGGAAGAAGTACAGTATGCCCATCGCAAGGACCCAGTCGGAGCCCTCCTCCGGCGGTTCCCCGATCAAACAAGAGAGAGCCCCCGGCCCCGGTTCGGGGAAAGGAACTTCATCCCGGGAAGGACCAGTGGGCTGGTAGGCGTCGGATGGTGGAGACGGTAGACACCGAGCAACTAGAACCATCACCAAGGGACTGCGGTTACCATGGCAGCTCGACACATTCCACTGAAGAGTGTCACGCCTTGAAGAAGAAGTTCGGCGAGGAGGCAGACGCCAAACCTCGAAGGAAGTGGAATAAGTTAGGGTACCACAAAAGGTCTCCAAGGTGATGTTTCTCTCCTCGGCGACAGCATATCGGGGAAAACGAGGCCCGACCTCGGTCTCGATCATGATCGCGAGGTAAGAGTCGGGGGCCTGCACCCCGAAGATCTCTCCTTAGAGAGAGACCCCCAGAAGGGCAAGTCCCCCATGCGGGGTCCGCCCTCGGGTCATGTGGGAGTTATCTCTGGAGGGTCTAAGGGGGGGACTCCAACCGGGCCAGGAAGTCTTATACCCGGCGATTGAAAAACTACTCCATCGGGACGAGCCGGATTCAAGAGTCGGGCCCTACAATATCTTTTGGGCCATCCAACCTTGAAGAAGTAGAAGTTCCCCATGAAGATGCCATAGTGATCGTAGCTCGTATTGCTAACTATGATGTTAAGCACATTTTTGTGGACACAGGGAGTTCCATGAACATTCTGTATAAGGCGGATTGGGATCAGATGCAGATAGACAAGGAGGAACAGCTTCCGGTCTCGACTCCGCTATTTGGTTTCACAGGGAATCGAGTAGAGCCGGTAGAGCAAATTACCTTGTCCCTCTCATTGGGCAGTGACAGGCTCGAAAGAACCCGGAGGACTCCTTTTTTGATCGTGGGTGCGCCCTCCTCCTGCAATGCCATCATGGGCCGCCCTGCGCTCAGCACTTTCCAGGCAGTGGTCTCTGTTTACCACCAGAAGATAAAGCTCCCGGTAGGCGACCGGGTGGTTGATGTCCGAGGAGACCAGCTGGTGTCTCGGCGGTGCTACAGCAGAGAGGTCAGAACAGAGTCTCGGAAGAACCCGAGGGGCCTGGAAGACTAGCCGAAGGAGAAGGGAAAAAAAACTCAAGAGGTCCCGGCCCGGCTGCAGTCTCGGACCCTTCTGGTCTTGGTAAGATTCGCATTTTCTTTAGAGTGTCTGTCTGTGTATCTCTATGCCCTCGCAGAAAAATCAAGCAATAAAGAGAGATACTTTCCCCTAAGATAACAACGCACTACCGAGCAGTTGAAAACCCTAATGTCTCGCTGTGCAGCCGATGCCCGGAGTACTTAGGCTTTGGCTGGGACATACGCGCCCGACCAAGTATCTAAAACCCTAATACCTCGCGGTGCAGCCGATGCCCGAGGTACTTAGGCTTGGTCTGGGACATACACGCCCGACCAAGTACCCAAAACCCTAATACCTCGCGGTGCAGCCGATGCTCGGGGTACTTAGGCTTGGTCTGGGACCTACGCGCCCGACCAAGTATCCAAAACCCTAATACCTCATGGTGCAGCCGATGCTCGGGGTACTTAGGCTTGGTCTGGGACCTACACACCCGACCAAGTATCCAAAACCCTAATACCTCGCGGTGCAGCCGATGCCCGGGGTACTTAGGCTTGGTCTGGGACATACACGCCCGACCAAGTATCCAAAACCCTAATACCTTGCGGTGCAGCCGATGCCCGAGGTACATAGGCTTGGTCTAGGACATACGCGCCCGACCAAGTACCCAAAACCCTAATACCTCGCGGTACAGCCGATGCCCGGGGGTACTTAGGCTTGGTTTGGGACCTACGCGTCCGACCAAGTATCCAAAACCCTAATACCTCGTGGTGCAGCCGATGCCCGGGGTGCTTAGTCTTGGTCTGGGACATACGCGCTCGACCAAGTACCCAAAACCCTAATACCTAGCGGTGCAGCCGATGCTTGGGGTAGTTAGGCTTGGTCTGGGACCTACGCGCCCGACCAAGTATCCAAAACCCTAATACCTCGTGGTACATCCGATGCCCAGGGTACTTAGGCTTGGTCTGGGACCTACGCGCCCGACCAAGTATCCAAAACCCTAATACCTCGCGGTGCAGCTGATGCCCGAGGTACTTAGGCTTGGTCTGGGGCATACACGCCCAACTAAGTACCCAAAACCCTAATACCTCGTGGTGCAGCAGATGCCTGGGGTACTTAGGCTTAGTCTGGGACCTACACGCCCGACCAAGTATCCAAAAACCTAATACCTTGCGGTGCAGCCGATGACCGGGGTACTTAGGCTTGATCTGGGGCATATGCGCCTGGACAAGTACCAAAACCCTAATACCTCGCGGTGTAGCCAATGCCCAGGGTACTTAGGCTTGGGCCAGGTTGTTTCAGACCCCCCACCGAGGATGCAAACCCGGGTGCCTCATAATATCCCTATCGCCCGGGACAGATGGGCGCTATGGAAGCATTGGTAGAGTGGCATGCCTGACCCAGGGAACATGAGCAAAATGCTCTAAAAATATAATCCTGGTGTACAATACACAGGGTAACACAAATATTGTTTTATTTATATGAAAAATACAGGGAGAACAACATCTCAGGGAATTATCAAGATACAATTGGATGAGAGAAAGCATTTTTCTACTTGGGCCTCTCTCCTCTACGGCTCCATTCCTGTAGGGTCGCTAGGCTCGGAACCACCTTCTGAGTTTGCAAGGCGCGGAAGCTTGTTGACAAGGTTCTTGAATCTTTTCCACCTTCTGGGTACCTGACAGTCCCGAATATACTAGATTAAATTGTCACGAGTTGTGGGACCATCAGAATTTAAATATGAATGAATGAAATGCTGGAAACCATTTTACAATCAAAAGTATGAAAATGTAATATAGGGGCCACAGGTCGTATTTTTCTCGGGGCTAGTTGACGTTGTGTGATTCTGTATTTGTGTGTCGTTTATGAATTCGGGTTTCAAATTAAAATCTGGGTTTTGTTTCACTTGGAAATGAAATAGCAGTTAAAATGAAGGAAACGGCAAGTTATAATTCAATCAAAGGAGAAACCAAATCAATCAAAGGGCCTTAACAAAATTGAGATTAATGCCATCTAAAATGCTAAGCAAATGAATACGAACAGTGATTGGAATTTTCAGAGACAACCAAACTTAAAACAATTGGTAGCTACAAAATTCAGTAATCAAACCCTTGAACAATCTCAACTCAAACTAAATACAATGAACCGAAATTCTTATGTGCCAAAACAAATTGATGCTAAGTGCCAAAAACTGTGAACTTGCAATTCCAATTGGTTGATCAATTCAGATTAGGAAGGCAAGAGATTTATGAATTGTTTTGTAGGAATGAGTAAGGGAATTTAGAGTTGGAAACAGACATTTGGAGCAAGTGCAGGAATTATAACTGATGTACTGTTAGGGAAACGAAAATCCATAAGCAAACAAAAGTAGGCACTAGCTGATATCAATAAGCTTGTTGGTGTTCCATTTGATATGCAATTTAGAAAATGTCAAGCTAATATGCAGCAAAAACTAACAAGTTAAAACCACTGAGTGCAGAAATGAAATTAAGAAACCCAATTGATGTGCAAACTGAATCCAATGCAAAGTTAAATGAATCCAATGAAGAATTAACTCAATGCAGAATGTATTGCTGATCAAATCAGCTTGAAAGAGCTAGGCTGATCAAGGTAGACATTTGCAGAAATGGATGCAGAAATTCGAGCTTGAAGTCTGATTAAAACAGGTACAAGTGACATGCAGAAATTCACAAGACAAGCTGGGATTAAATGCATGATCCAATGCTCCAACAAACAGTTCAACTAAGTCTAACTGATACTTGGGAAATGGGCTGATACATTCAGAACCCTTGCAGAATTTTGAAGACAAAAATGCAAGCACACTCTCAATGCAGAATGTCAGGTTTTGATTGCAGAAATTCCACACAACCAATTGCAGAAATGAATTGCAGCATGAATTTGATACAAAGTCTAACAAGACAATTGTTTTCAGTTGCAATAAAAGTCTAAGGTGAAACTCAACTGATATAAATTCAGAGCCGTGACATGTGATTTGCAGAGTTGGAGTTAGTAGAAATAGATTCAAGTTGCAGAAATTGAAATTGATGCAAACAAGCTGAACCGAAAATGTAGAAATAAAATCAGATTGCTAAACAACTCAAATCAATTGAGTTAGTAAACTAAATGTTGTTTTCAATTGCAAGCATCTAAATTAAACACAAACTGAATTCGCAAGAGCTGCAAAATCAGAAACAAACTGGCACGCATGAACAGAAATTCAGAAACATTAACAGGAATTGGCACGCAAGGTTTTAAACAGAAATAAACTGAAATTAAGTGAAACATTAACTAAACTAGCTAGCTAACTACTTGCTTGAAGATTTAAAGCTAAATTACAGCTGGAACAATGCATTAAACCAAGTTAACGAATCTGAAACGAGAAGGCAGAAACAGAACAGACAGCAGAAACGAAATTTACAGCTAAAACAATGAAATTAAACTATCTAAGCTACTCCTCAACCATTCCTCAACTCAAGAACTCCTTGGTCGTCAATCAAGGGAGAACCTCGGACCCGCAAGCTCTGCAAATCAGTGAGGAACTGTCTCTGATACCGAATTAGATCAAATTCTGCCCAAGCTGAAATATGCCTCCGAATCCCTCAAACTCGCTGTGGTGGATTGCGATTTGGATTTGGGAATGACCGAGACCTTCCAGGGAACCCCTCTGGTCAGCTCGGATGTAGTGGAAATGGATCACAGCTGAGCTCGCTGAATTCGGGTAGTGAAACGGCTGAAACCTCACGCAGCTTCACTTTTGAGCAAGAATCCAATCTGAAACTTCACTGAAACTATCTTCACTGACCAAGCCCTTGCTTAATGATGGATTGAGGGATCGCGCCTCCTTGATGAAGAAATCTAGCTAAGGAATTGAAGAACGAAGCGAAGAAGACGAGCTAACGGCGGAGACGCGACCAAGGTTAGCTGCGGGCGCGTTTCTAATTAAATAGGAAACAATGGACGGTCCAGATTGATCCACTTCAATCCAACGGCTGATCTTGGTCTGATTTGAGCCAAACTTTAATGATGATGATCTGGGGTCAGGATCTGCCTTGTGGTAGCTCGGATCCTCCAGATGTGCAACGGATGGTCCAAATCAACTCAATCTGTGAATGGACGCTCTAGAGCCCTCCTTGCTTGATCCAACGGTTGATTTAGCTCTGATTGGAATGAAACCTTCAGATCATGATCATAGAGCTTGATCAACCCTAACCCTAACTCGGATTGCTTCAGATCGTCCCGGATGGCTCAGATCTAGCCGCTCTTGAATCGGACGGCCCGGATTACTTGTGAGCTTGATAATTCGATCCGGTTCACATCCGACTCAAGTTTGACCCAGTATGCCCTAGGTCCAGGATCCTTTCATGCTTACAAAAATATATCAGAAAATTAGTGGCCAAATAATCCAAAAATGTGTAAATTTGTAATTAAGTCCAAAAATAAGAGGAAATCCTAAAACCTAGGGTAAAATCACAATTAAGCAATAAAAACATGGGTCAAACATGGATTTTAGCAATTAAAATAATCAATAAAAATGGTGCTTATCAGTACCCCATCCGAGTAGTCAGCAATGGGCGAGGACACTTGACGTAACACATGGGTAGCTCGACCCCCTCCGAAGACCCCCTCCTCGCAATGATGCGGCCGAGTACAACATTCAAAAGGCAGAAAAAGAGGAGGGGAAACAGCGACTGCAATTTCTCTCCGGAGCGTGTAAAGACGCAACGAAGAATTGCCTTAATAGGAGAGGGGGTACAGCAACCACAATTTCTCAATGATAAGAAGAAAGAGAAAAGCCAGCGGCTGTGGCCCCTCCCCTCTTGGTGATGACATATCCCATAAAACACCATCCTCCACCCAAAACATGGAGAAAACAAGGATTCGGAAGAGGATGGTGTCTGCTGGCGTAGGAGAAGGCAACTATCAGGATACATTATCTCCTCCATGCCCCCTGGTGGGCCATGTAAGGTCTTTTCTGAACTCCTCAGATAATCCAGGAGTCCCACATCCTCCAGGATCTTCAGCGAGACCTTGGACCTCATCTCCACCATGCTCCCCGGTAAGGGTAACGCTACAAAAGACTCTACCTCTGAGGGGTCCCTCAGCCAAAAACAATCTTGCATCCTCGGCATTGGGCAGCTTGGGCGCCGACGAGGATGAAGGAAAGAGAGGTGACATACAACCAAAAAGAAGCAAGCAAACAGAAGGGATGAGGGAGACGGTACACCCCTCTCCCCCTATTTATAGTGAGGGCTGCCTCTCCGTGCAGTTAATGCGAAGAGAACGCCAAAGCAGCAATAGACGCCGAAGCGTTGTTTCGACCAACGCGTCCACGCCGCACCTTGGAACCCGCGACTCTTTATGAGTCCATTCAAGAAGATTGCGTATAAGGCGGAGGTGACGGATCGGGAGCCGCTCGTATACTCCAGAAGGAAACATCGGCGGGGACCCGTCATGGACCTAAATGCAGGCCTAAAGTTTTGACTTGTAGAATTTTTCAGAAGGGATCTGCCCTCAGAATCAACCTCGAAGCAAACAAGTACCTTTTCTATTCGTTATACCCGTAAAGCGAAGATGTGAGACACATTGGGCAAAAACACATACACCAAGAATAGTAAAAGTGATTGCATTAATTAAAAACTGCTACAATGAGGCCCGATCCCCCGAGGAGTGGGGGACTCTGCCAACGCGGGCTCTCGGGAAAAGACCCCTCTCTAGCTCAGAAGGCACCTACAATCGCGGGTCGGCATCGGGAGGGAGAAGTTGATCCTTCTTCAACTTATCGATAGCCCTGTGGAAGCTCTGCTGTAGGCGCTGCATTACCTGGTCAGCTATAATGGCATGGAACTCATCCGACTCTAGAAACTTCACCTTGAAGCTTGCCTCGGTTTCCTTATAACTAGAAGCTTGGGCAACTCGAAGGGTAAGGAGCTCGGCCTCAGCAGCCTCGTAGGAACTTCTCAACCATTCCAGCTCGGCAAACATCTCCGCCTGCTTGGCCAAGGCCTCTCGGAGTCTCTCCGACGTGGCACGCTCATCCGACCGAGCCTGGACCAGGTCATCCTCCAGGACGGACACACGGTCAGTGGCCATCAGGAGATCAGACTCCTTCTGACTGAGCTGTTGCGCCTGATCTTGACTGCGCAAGTTCAGTCTCTTAGCCGAGGCTACCATGAGCCGGATGTCGCCCAACAACTCCCTCTCTCTTGCCTAGAGCTGGTCTCTCTCCTACGTCACCTAGAGCAGGTCCTAGGTAACACACACAACTTTCTAGGACACCAGACATTCTCTGTGCCGGGAACTTTGAAGAGCCTGCTCCTTGTCTTGCAAGAGGTTCATCAGGTGCTCGACCTTCGCCCGGAGAGCCCTGCTGACCCCCGCTTGCATCAATCCTGCCCGACACTCATGGTCAGCTGTAGCCTCCGCCCTCAATGCCCGGCGGAGCAAGGCTTCAACCCGGGGCCAGGAATACAGACCCCAACCGGTTGTCACGCAATCCTCAGCGGTCTGCCATTGCGCCAAGAGGTTAGGTAACGGCCAAGAGAATATCCAATACAACAGTAATTTGTACCTTCAGGAGGGTCTCCCGAACAGTAGTTAGTGGGCCCGTCGAAACTCATACGGCCACCCCTCTAGAGGTACTCCCTCACTCCTCGGGTCGCGGCGAACCCAGACAGGGAGGAAGTCGCTCGATGGTGGGGGCTTCAGGTGACAGACTGGAGGGACTATAATCGTCTTCGTCGGAGCTAGAAGTCCCCTCGGACACGACCCCCTCAGCCGGAACCTCTTTGAATTGCACCGGGGGGAAGGATTGCATGGAGGCCTCCAACACTGCATCCAACCTCTTCTTTAGTCGATCCAGTCTCATCCGGCATTGGGTACGCAACATCTCCTTACTCTTGGAAGACGTAGCAGATCAATGGAGCAGGACGGAGGCGTTGGGACGACCACCTTTGGAGTAGGAGATGGTGGAGCAGGTACAGAGGCTATTACCTCAGCAGGTAGATCTGTTTCCTCGGGCACCAAGGGAAGGGGAGAGTAATGTGTAGAACGCAGCTTTTTTCGAGCAGGGCCCAAGCCGTTGGGGAGCCGCCTCTTCTGTCGCCTAGTAGACTGGATAGCTAAAGGAACAATGGGAGGGGAGGGCCCCTCGCTAATCCCTTCTGGATGGACCGTCCTTGGCAAAGAGTCACCCCCAGGGGAATGATCCGCCGCAGGGTCAACCTGTTGATCAGAAGGCACTGGGCTCACGACCCGTGGGGATGTAACAGTAGCCTCGACCCTCTCGGGTGAAGCGACCCCACGGGACAAGACAATAGGTCCCTCAGGGGACTCGACGGGAGCAGGTGGAGCGTCAGGAGCGACCGGAGGAGGATTCAATGCCTCCTTATTGGCCTCCTCCTATCTGATGAGCCTGCCAATCACCTTGGCGAACATGATATCCTCTGCAATAGCCAGATAGAGAGGATATCAATCAGAACCAGCAGGCATTGAAGAAAAAAGATGAACATACCCAGGGAGGGGTTGATTCGCGTCACTTTAGGGTTGAGGCCCGCCCGGTACATAAGCTCTTCACTCTAGACCAGCCCCGGGCCGCTGAATTCCATACCAGAGAGTACCTCCTTAGCACGGTGGTACACCGGACTATGGAGAAAGTTCCCTAGAATAGGAGTAGTCGGCAAATCCTCTATCCAACATAGGGGACTGAAGGGTAATGACGACAGTCTAATGAAGAAAAATTCTCCTTCCACCCTTTATGAGAGGAAGGAAACCCCCTAAAAACCTATGGCCTGGTCGGGCTGCGAAACTGAAGACCCCTCTGGACCCTATCGGGATGAAGAACGAATGAAAGAGATGAGGAGTTAGAGGAAGATTAAAAAGTTTGAAGATGATATACGCCCCTCCTATCTGGGCGAAGGCATTAGAAGTCATCTGGTGAAGGGGGATACCAAAATAGGAGGATATGTTCGTGAAAAAAGGAGGAATAGGGAAACGGAGTCCTAACTCCATCTGCCCTAAGAAGAAGGTCAACATGCCTGCAGGGGGTTCCACGAGCGTCTAACCCACTTTGGGGATGACCATTGCCATCATGACCGGGACGCCATAGGCCTCGGTGGCCGCCTGCAAGGCCTCCGGTCTCACTCTCGAGGAGATGGTCATTGGGACACGTGGCAATCAGGCATCCGATGGGGTACCCCATTGCCCTCATAAAAGAGTCATGCGCCATTATAACGAAGAGACAGATGTCATCATAGTCCCTCAAGAGTCGGAATAGCCTTTTTGAAAAAAAGGATAATGATAGATCGCTTGCGTTCGCTGGAGGGGGGTGAATAGCGTTTTGTCGAATTCTCTACAAAATTGTTAGCGCAACGGAAATACGAATAGAAATAAACTAACAATAGAGAACAATGCTAACAAACCAATTTACTTGGTATCCACCCCGGACGGGTGACTAATCCACCTTCGTCGCTCCTTGTGGGTGGAGAAACCTCACCACAATCACTTTGACAATATCTGGGCACAAAAGACTACTAACTCACTTTACCTAAGCGAGTTTCGTCAAGAATTTCAGCCACCACGAAGTCCTCTTTAAATAGGACTCGGGTTGAAACCCTCGCCACCAGTCGACTGCTCCCAGGGCAGTCGACTGGTGCCACTGAAATTTGACCGTTGCAACCCCAACGTTCGAATTCTCAGCCAACTCACCAGCCACCTACCAGTCGACTGCTCCCAGGGCAGTCGACTGGTCCCTAGCTGAAACCCTTCCCGAGTACATTCACACAGCACTCGTACCCTCACGACTCGACTGACTCCTCATTCGCAGTCTCGATTATTGCCTTCGCGCCCTCTTCATCTTCGTCTCCAGTCCCTCGGATGCACGCAAGCCTCCAACTTGCCTCCATGTCATCTTTCACGCATACCTCGAAGTCCGCGCTCATCAGCTCATCGTCCCTGCTCTCCAAGGTCCCTCGGGTGCACATAAGCCTCCATCTTGTCTCCATGCCACCCTTCACCATACCGAGATCATTCAGTCAAGTCCATATGTGTAACTTGTACAACCTGCACACTCAACATACACATATAAGAACACAAGGATAAACCTAACTTAAACCCTTTGCCCAAACATAAAAACATTTGGTCACTCCGGACCACAGATTACCTCAACAGATAAGACCATTAAGGGGGATTTCTCGGAATTCGGGATAAGAGAGTATAATCCAAAGGCCCCTTATAGCTACAAGGGAAGTAAGGAAGCTAAAGGCCCGCAACTTCTCCATCTTTGCACTAGTCCGTTCAGTCAACCACACTTCCTTCGATCAGACTTGAAGGGAGGGACTTGTAATAGGGTTGGATAGTCCGCGCCCGACACGAGAGATGAAGAAGTCGCGGGACACGACATGACAGATCGAAGTGACCTTCCCACTTGGGCCCCGAGGCCCCCCTCAGGAGACGCGCCTGTTGGGAACCAGATGGCTAGAGAGGGGGGGTGAATATAGCCAAACACTTGGACTTTAAACACTTATGAAGTTTCTGCAACTCAGATATCAGTAGCACAGCGGAAAGAGTAGCAAGAACAGAGTATGCAGAAATTCAGAAAACAAAAACAAAACAACACCACTAGCAAGATCGCTAACAAGGAGGGTTTACAAGGTTCGGGGATAACTTGCCCCTACTCCTTGGCGTGCCCTTAAGGTGGGCGATCCCTTAATCGTCGGCAGATCAAGCCCCGGTTATCACCGGATAGGAAACAACCTCCTTCTTGGTGGAGAAACCTCTCCACAGTGTTTCAATCACAGATTTAAGTTTAAGCACAAAGAAACAACGAGAAAGATCTTACTCAAACACTTAGCAAAGACAAGAACACAGCAAGCTTTTCTGAGCTCCACCCAGCGGCGATCTCACGCAAGAAACCCTTCCTCGTGTCTTCCCGCTGTCGGACTCCAAGCTCCTTGTTCTCTCCTTCAAGTGCTCAAGTAAGGGGTGGTTGCTTCAAGAATGTAGTAGCTTGCTCAAGGTGATGAAACTTCAGAGCGTGTAAGCTAGATGTGGAGAACACAAGGCACGGCCAGAACTCAGTTCGCGAACACTGGAACAAACTTGTTACTCAACGAAACCTTCTTCCGCCTTTTGTTTCTCCACCAAGCATCAGGTGACACCATCCCTGCAGCCACCAGCTGCTCACCTGCCAACGCCAGCTACCACTGAGCTCTCCCTGGACTCCCTGAGTTTCCCTCAGTCAAGCTCCAGTCTTAGCTCCAGTCTGCAGCTCGGCCGTTGCAACCTGAGATGGAAAAACGGACAAACCTGCTCCAAGGAAAGGTCTCCATTGACTCTCCTTGAGTGTTTGAATCCTCCCCTGTCACCTGCAGCTTAATCAGAGTGTTAGCACAACATATCAATCAGAAAATCAAGGATCAGTGAGTGAGCGCAGAGAATCAGATATGTTCAGAGCGTCTGACAACGCAATTTTAATTAAAGTGATCGGTTACCGGACTGATCCAGGGCTTGTGGGTCGGTCACCAGACCGATCCACTGCTTCGCTGGGATTCCCAGCTCTCACGGCAACACAGGCCTAATCGGTCACCAGACCGATCAGTGTGATGCCCGATCGGTCTCCAGACCGATCAGAATGGGGCCTGATCGGTCATCAGACCGATCAGGTTCAATGAACAGTAGTCCCGCAAAATTAGATCCTAAGTCTTTGATCGGTCACCGGACCGTTCTGGACTTGATCAGCAAGGGAACTCACTCGCTGTCCGCTCCCTGATCGGTCACCAGACCGATCAGGTTCAAGGCAGCGAGGAAGCAGCCTGCTCCTTGATCGGTTACCGGACCGATCAAGAGCTATACAGTAGGTTCCCAACCTCACTGTGCGCTCCCTGATCGGTCACCAGACCGATCAGTCTTTGCTGGATCGGTCACCAGACCGATCCACAAAGGAGCAGCGTGCCAATATTCCTGATCGGTCACCAGACCGATCCAAGGACTCAACCCTAGCCCTCCAAGCTAGTGTTTCATCCACCTTAGCCTCCAAGCCAAGGATTTTTCCATCTAACTCTCCATGTTGGGAATTTGCACCTAACCCTCCAAGTTAGGACTTTTCACCTAGCCCTCCAAGCTAGGACTTTTCACCCAACCCTTCTGAGTTAAAACTTTATCCAACCTAGCCCTCCAAGCTAGGCACCTGACCCTCCAAGCCAGGACTTTTCACCTAATTCTCCAAGTTGGGACTTTGCACCTAACCCTCCAAGTTAGGACTTTTCACCTAGCCCTCCAAGCTAGGATTTTTCACCCAAGCCTTCCGAATTAGGACTTTTCCAACACCTAGCCCTCCAAGCTAGGATTTTTCACACCTAACCCTCCAGGTTAGGAATTTCCAACACCTAGCCCTCCAGGCTAGGATTTTCCATACCATGCCTAATCCTCGATTAGGACTTAATCATAATCATCATAATCATCAACCTAAAATAAAATCGGTGTCAACACCAAAACAACAATCAGGGCCAGACTGCATCAACAATCTCCCCCTTTTTGTTGTTTGACAACGCGATTTTAAGTTTAGGGATTTCAATCAATCTCCTCAAATCCAGAATTATAGGGAAATCAAGATCCTCCCCCTACAATATAATCATCCTAAACTTAAACAACCACACTCTCCCCCTTTGTCGAACACGAAAAGGGTCTAGACGGGCTGTTAAGTTTAACCATACTCCCCCTCAACCCTAGGGGTATCCCAAATCAACAAAGATGTGATTGGTTTTTGGATAACCATATGAACACATGTGAAAAGGATAGAGCAAGATATAGCAATCACATGCATCATACGAACATGAAGTAACAACACACAAAGCATGTCATAACAGTCATATGTATCAAGTAGACAAGGCATTAGAAGCATGAACATGGCAATGCAGCAAACATGCAGATAATACTCATATAAACAGCATGACATCAACAATAAACATACTAAGATGAGATAAGCATGTGAGGCAAAGTCAGACAAGTCAAAGCATAAAACATCCAGATAAGTAGCAAGATGCCGGACACATGCATCAAAGTCAAGATACGTGTGGCACAAGGCCACAATAGTCAAGTCATGGGGCATACAGCCTGAGAGTCATACAAGGCAAGAGATCAGAAAGTCAAATGTCAAACAAAATAACATCAATCGTCAGCGGCATCATCGTCGGAATCATCGATATATATGATATCCCCGGGTGAAGTGCCACTGGGGGACGCACCGTCAGGAAATGTATGATGATACCACTCTTCATACCATCTATCCTGTAGTGAGCTCATCTCAGAGACATCAGATGCTAGGACATCGAGACGGCGATCGAAAGACTGAAACTCTGACCGGACCTCCTGTCGCCAGAGCTCGGAAATGTGTAACTCATGCTGCAGCATCCGCTCTAGCTCTGCAACCTGCCAGCGGAGGTCAGGAGCCCACTCATCGTAATCTTCAGCATCCGCCGACGGCTCCGGATCATGTGCTGCTCCTGGTAACTCGCCCTCACGTCTGCGATCCTTCCACCTTAGCCCCTGGGGCCCGAGAATAATGCCGGACTGAGTAAGCATGCGGCGGTCCAGACGGCAGTCCTGTCGAACCATGGGCACAATGCGGCCCTGTGAAACGTCGATGCCAACCGACTCCATCCAAGCCGTAATGATATGGCTAAACGGCATGTGAACTATCTGACCATACCGCAGACTATGGACGATGATGGAGAAGTAAATGGAAGTCACCGGGTCAAAGTCCAACTGCTGATGCATCCCATAGAGCATCAAGCAGTGAAATGGGTGAATCTCATCCAGGTGCTTAGAGGTAGTCGGAAGGAGACAATTTGTGATAATTTTAAACAACACATAGTCAATGGGGGAAAGATGGAGAGCAGGGAATGTAGGAAAAACATGTGAGCGCTTACCGGAACCCCTTGGCCTGGGATGGCCTAGAAAATACTCATAGACAGAGTCAGGAGTGACTCCAGCAAAAGGAACCAGAGGAGGATCAGGAAGAAAGGGATAGAGTGCGAAGTCATTATCGGAACGACGGCAACCAAGAAATGCAGTGAAGATGGATAGATTAAAATCAGATCGACACTGGTAACACGGGTCTTCCACCCCGTGCCCTCTCCACTGACCATGTTGTTATAGAATTCAAAAACCAAATCAAAGTTGATTGGCCTCTCTAGAAAAAGAATGGATTGAAACTCATAGTGCTCAATGATTTATCTTACTGTAGGACAATGTTCGTAGATAAAGGTTTGGTCCACCGACCTACATGGCATAAGTTTGAAAATATGCCATTGATAGTTGAGAGCATAGTGGATGTTTTGGAATCTAGTATGCAGAGGTGGTGGAGGCCCTGAAGGAGGTGTAGATGATGAAGGGCATGTGCCCTTAGAGCTGCCCTCAGCAGGTTCTTTACCCTTAGAAGACTTTCTAAAGATTGGAATTTAACATGACACAAAATTAAAGGAACACACAAACCACACAAGAATTGGTCATGGTATAAGATAATCAAGTGAGTAAGGTCGAGTTGATCATCACAGACCCAAGATTTGATCACAACAAATAATCAAGTGAATATAAGATGGAATTGATCATGGGATAAGAGATTTGATCAAAGGTAAGATATGGAAAAGAGAAGGTCACGGCCAACACCAGAAGGTCACGGCACAAAAACCAGAGATCACGGCACAAAACATGGTTAGCCTCACAACATAATCTATGAACTGATTTGAAAGTAAAACTGAGACATAAACTTACTTAGGTGCCATTGAAGTTGGTTTGAGAGGATCTCAAAACTGGAAGAGAAAGTTCTGCGAGAGAAGCTCGCAAGACAGAGACGCAGAAGACTTCGAGCAAAAGAGAACTTGCAGAGAGCAAGGAAACGGCCGTAGAAACCTTCGCAAGAACTTGCACGTGCGAGGAGGAGGGAGACGCAGGAACACTCTCGCACAGGATGAAGAGGCGCAAGTGGGAGTATTCGGCGCTAGGGTTCGGCAATGAGGGGTTTTGGGAGGAGTTAATCGGTTGGTGGATCGGTCCACCAACCATATTTTAATGCATCTGAATGGATCACCGTTTGATCTGATAGCGCCCAGACAGATCAGGCTCTGGCCTGATCGGACTGGCCTGGGCCTGATCGGTCGGGTGACCGATCAGGTGCGCTCCTGATCGGTTGGCTGATCAATCAGGACACAAACAGTAGGGTTCGGAGAGAAACCTATGAGCCCCCTGATCGGTCTGTGGACCGATCACCATAGGGTGCCAGATCGGTCCGGGGACCGATCCAGGCTAGCTCAGTCAGTTTGGTCAAGATTTCGTACGGTCACTGTGAGCCCTTCGGTCGGTCTGTGGACCGATCGTCACTGAATGAAGCCAGATCGGTCCGGGGACCGATCAGCTATACGCCTGATCGGTCCAGTGACCGATCAGGGTTCCTGATACGATCTGAAAAATGTGCAGTTTCAGACTTTCAGAATTTTTCCAACAAGATCTGATGAAGTTTATCGAACTTGGACATGATCTCATGACTAAAATTGATCCCTGAACAAGGATCAAAGGTCCTTATGGGTTCAACAATCACTTTGCTCCACCCAAGTGGAGTCAAACTCAAACAACAATCATTCAAACAATTTGTGCCAAATCCAAGTTTCCAATCAAGTTTCCTTGATTGGAATGTCCAAGTATGATCATGGAGCCAAATACACATATGTTATGCATTGGTTTTCCCCATACTTGGTCACCGAAGTGATTGTTATCTCGTCAACTTAATTTCTCAAGGGATGCATTGACATTTCGAGAAATTGAGTTGATCCTAACATCTCACCCCATATCTAGCAAACAAAAATGTTTTGTTAAACCTTATAGTTTGTGTGAGATGTCCCCAAAGTTACCCAATTGTTTCCCAACAATTTCACAATGATCATAAAGGGTTTTGAAATTATTCGAAAATCATGAAGCGCGACACATTGCCAACTCCCTTCTTAAGAAACTAAACTCATTTTCGGGGAGTGGTTTAGTGAAGATGTCAGCTAGGTTTGACTTGGACTCTACATGTGAGAGTACAATATCTCCTCTAGCTACATGATCCCTAATGAAGTGGTGATGCACTTCAATATGTTTGGTCCTAGAATGATGGACTGGATTCTTGGTTAAGTTGATTGTGCTAATGTTATCACATAACACTTGCACACCCTTGTAACTCAATCCATAGTCCTCTAAAGTGTGAATCATCCACAACAATTGTGATACACTCTCTCCCATAGCAATATATTCTGCCTCGGTTGTGGAGAGAGCAACACAATGTTGCTTCCGACTTGACCAACTAAATAAAGATGACCCTAGGAATTGGCAACCCCCACTTGTGCTCTTCCGGTCCAACTTACATCCAGTGTAGTCGGAATCCGTATAGCTAATTAAATCAAATGATTCAGTACGGGGGTACCATAGACCGACTCCAATTGTGCCTTTAAGATATCTCAAAATTCGCTTAACAGCGATTAAATGAGATTCCTTGGCACAAACTTGATACCTAGCACACATACCCACAGCGAATAGAATATCTGGTCGACTAGCTGTGAGGTATAGCAAACTACCTATCATGCTTCGATATTGAGTCAAATCAACGGGTTTACCACTCTCATCATTGTCTAATCTTGTGTTTGTAGCCATGGGAGTGGTTATCTCTTTTGAATCACTCATGTTGAATTTTCGAAGCATTTCTTGTGTATACTTTGATTGGTGCACATGGATACCATCGCGAGTTTGCTTGATTTCAAGTCCAAGTAAGAAAGTCAACTCTCCCACTAGACTCATTTCAAATTCACTCTCCATGTGTCCAATGAACTCATTTAAATAGCCCTTATTATTTGAGCCATAAATTATGTCATCGACATATACTTGGGCTACAAAGATATCGTCACCATCTCTTCGTAGAAATAGTGTAGGGTCTATTTGGCCTCTAACGAAGCCCTTCTCAATTAAGAATGTCGACAACCGCTCATACCAAGCTCGGGGTGCTTGTTTAAGGTCATAAAGTGTCTTTTTGAGCTTGAACACGTGGTTTGGAAATTCGGGACTCTCAAACCCCGGAGGTTGTTCGACATAAACCTCTTCTCTAATCAAACCATTTAGAAAAGTCGATTTGACATCCATTTGGTATAGCTTGAAGCCACGATGTGCTGCAAATGCAAGCATCAATCGGATGGACTCTAATCGTGCCACGGGAGCATAGGTCTCATCATAATCAAGGCCTTCAACTTGACTGTAGCCCTTGGCTACTAAGCGTGCCTTGTTTCTAATGATTTCTCCCTTATGGTTCAATTTGTTTTTGAAGACCCATTTGGTTCTAATGATGGTGGTCTTCTTGGGTCTAGGGACTAAGTCTCAAACTTGACTCCTCTCAAATTAACCTAGTTCATCTTGCATTGCAATAATCCAATCGGGATCATTTAATGCTTCATCAATTTTCCTAGGTTCAATTTCGGAGATTAAGGCAACCTCATTAGCCTCATTCCTAAAGAATGATCTAGTTCTAACCCCATGATGGATGTCTCCAACAATTTGGTCTTGGGGATGACTAGAGGCTAATCTAGTTTGCCTAGGAGTTGGTGGTGCTTCTTGAATGGGTTCACTAGACACAAGTTCAGCCTCAGGATCCGGCTGATCAATGGGTTGACTAGGTTCACCGTCATCAGACTCATCACCATCAACAACACTTGGAGTTTCATTCAAACTTAGTCTCCTAAGTTCGAGTTGGACTCCTTCTACATTTTCTGATTGGTCACTTGATTTTGGAATCTCTACAAAAACCACATCAGAAGACTCTTCAACTAATCTAGACTTCTTATTGTAGATTCGGTAGGCTCTGCTCACTAGGGAATACCCGACTAGTATCCCTTCATCAGCCTTTGCCGTGAACTTTACAAGGTGATCCTTGGTGTTTAGGATGAACACCTTACAACCAAACACCCTAAGGCGTTTAACCGTAGGTGGTTTCCCAAACCAAAGTTCATGGGGAGTCTTTCCTAAAAACCTATGGATGAGGACTCGGTTTTGCACATAGCAAGCTGTATTCACAGCTTCAGCCCATAAGTAACTCGGGAGTGAGTACTCATTAAGCATGCTTCGTGCAGCCTCTTGTAAAACACAGTTTTTCCTCTCTACAACACCATTTTGTTCTGGTGTTCTAGGGGTAGAGAACTCATGTCTATAACCTCTATCTTGACAAAATTCTAAAAACCTTTGATTTTGAAATTCACCTCCATGATCACTTCTTATTGTCTTAATGGTTAATGATTTTTCATTTTCTACTCTTCTACAAAAAAAAATGAAAATATCTAAGGTTTGGTCCTTATATTTTAAAAAGTAAGTCCATGTGTATCTAGTGAAATCATCAATGATCACAAAGCAATATCTACTTTCATTCAATGATATGATAGTACTATAATCAAACAAATCCATGTGAAGTAAATCTAATGCAGTAGAGGTACTTACAGCGTTTTTACCTTTATGTGCAGATTTTGTTTGCTTACCCATTTGACATACATCACAAAGTTTGTCTCTTTCATACTTGATGCTTGGTAAGCCACGAACCAATCCCTTGTGGCCAACTTCCGGATGTTCTTCATGTTCACATGTGCTAGCCTCCGGTGCCAAAGGATGGACTCTTCTTCTTTTGACATGAAACACTTAGCAGAAACATTAGTAGCACTTTTAAATGAGACTTGATAAATATTGTCTACTCTTGTTCCTACTAGTACCGTGTCCAAGGTGTCATGTTGTCTAACTAGACATTGACTTGGTTGGAAATCAATTGTGTAACCCGTGTCACACAATTGACTCACACTTAAGAGATTAAATTTCATCCCCTTGACTAGAAGGACATTTGAAATTCTAAGACATTCGGATATTTGAATGTCTCATATTCCTATGACCTTAAGACTATCATTGTTACCAAATGATACATTACCTCTACTTTTCTTGTGAAGTGTGGTAAACAATGATCTATCCCCGGTCATGTGTTTGGAGCATCCACTATCAACGAACCAAGTTGATAGATGCTCCCCCTCAATCATAACCTACATAATTCGAAAAATAGAAGTCTTAGGTACCTAAACCTTGGGACCTAAAGTACCAACTAAACAAGACTTAGGCACCTGTAACGCCCGAAAATTCTCGAAACTAATTTTAGAAATATCTTAGAATTTATTCCAAATTTATGGATATTTTTATAGAATTTTTCCGTAAACGAAAGTGGCAAAAAGGGATAAAAATAGAAAAATGCATAAGTGGGAATTGATCCCTTCACCTACGACATGAGAGGAGGATGGGCGGACCATGTGAGATAATTTGCTTTTGTTGAAATAGATTAAGGGAAACAATAGATAAGGTAGAATTAGTTAAATTTTTCCATAAGTATAAAAGGGAAACTTAGGGTTTTTATATTCATTCTTTCCCTCACATCCTCTCACCGCCGACCCCCTCTCTCCCTCTCGCGATTTTTTCTTCCTCTTCTCCTCTTCTCTTGCCGCCCAAGACAAAGGGGAACAAAGGGAAGGTCTCAAGAGGCCCTATTCTCTACGGGGACCCTCGTAGACGCGAGGAGAATGCCAAGAAGCAAGAAGAACGTTGTAGTTCGACGTTCCCTCAAGAATTTCATATTTTTATTCGTAAGAAAACCTAGCGCAGGATGTAAGTATCCCTCACCTGCAGTATAAGTAGTTTCGATTGACGTTTCGTATGTTTTATTTCCTTATATGTATGTCCTACGATTAGAAATCGTGGATTATGAACAAGCACGTTGTATTAACCCTTCGGATTAGTTTTAGAGTCTGAAGGTATCCCTGGATGGGCTTGAGTGCACTTACCCTTCAGTTTCGGGTTAAGGAGCACGTTCGAGTGCCCAGGGAGCGACTTTAAAAGAAAAGAAAAGGTTAAGTCGCAAGGTGTTTGTAAAATTGTTAGTCAGCTAATGCTATAGAAAGCATTAAAGAATAGAAATTCTTGCTTCAGTTATGATTGGGACCAAGGTCCAGTGGGATGGGCTCCTAGTTGCCCCTAGGTTTAGATAACCTAGTAAAAGCAAGAATCAGAAAAGGAAAGAAAAGTATAAAAGACTATTTTATTTTCAGTTGGCATTGTACCGGACTTCGGTCCAGGGATAGGCTCCAAGTTGCCTCTAGGTTTAGATAACCTAGTATGGGATGGGCTCCTAGTTGCCCCTAGGTTTAGATAACCTAGTAGATCCCTAATGGATTCGGGATTTGCTACCTCGGGTTTATTAGGGATGCGCGCACAACTGGTACATTGCCGGGCCCACAGCAGTTGATTATTATTTTCACCTACTATATGTATTTAGTTTTCAGAAATTCATATTAGCATGTGGTGAATTTAATAATTAGTTTTATGTTAGTTAGTTTCAGTTCCAGTTCAGATATATATGTCATGCTATAGCTTACTTTTCAGTTCTAGTTTAGTATGTGCCATGTCTCAGTTATTTGTCATGACATTTTATGACATGTATTTTAGCATGAGCATAACATGATTGTTTATGAACATGAGCGTGTATTTGCATAGCATGTTTTGAAAAGCATAATCCGAGATTTTATAGTTTTGTGAGGCTAGATGGTACTTACTAAGCTTTATGCTTATTAGTTTGCATTTCCTTATACTGCAGATACAGGTAAAGGAAAGCACTAGTAGCGGAGGCGGCGGGCTTGATGCAAAGTGTGTGTGGTGGTGGTGGAGTTGGAATAAAAGTCTTCGGAACTTGCAAAGCATAGAAAGTCTTTATTATGCTCCTTTAGTTATTCCGCAATAAATTATGTGAACCATGTATGAATTTAATTAAACTTGTATTCGTGGTGCCTAGTATGCTTGAAGTAGTTTACTTACCTGACTTAATATTTGTTTTGTGAATGCTTGAATGTCATGAGTCATTTACTTGTAATATGGTAATTTAGATCCATGCTTAAGCTTTAGAGATAAGAACTTGATACTTTTGATTTATATGCTAAATACTTGAGATATGCTTGTTCTAAGATTAATGCACCATTTAGAATGACATGTAGTAGCTAAGGATGCTTTTAGATATGAGAAATGAATAGTTTCAATAAGAAGTTGATACGAACTTGGCACATTCATGTTTATGCTTCTTCATGTCGTTTTAGGATTTCTAAGTTGCTATACATGCTAGAAACCCTCCAAAAACATGTAATAAATGCCTTAGAATAGTCGTGGAACATTATTTATGCCATTATGTTTGTTAGATATGATTTTGGTACATTGTGGCTCAAGTTTGGTAAATTCTAGCAAATCTGAAAACTGGGATTTCAGAATTACCAGTCAACTGGGAAAATACCAGTCGACTGGTATCGGGCACAGAAATATTCTGTGGCCCGACCAGTCGACTGGCATATAAGCAGTCGACTGGTACTGTGTAAAACAAAGGTGGTGTAGAGCAGCTGGTTAGTGCTTTAGCCATGCAACTTAGAGGTTGTGGTATCGAATCCTGCCAAGATAATAAAATAAAAGTTTTGCTTTATTTTGGGCAAATTAGCACTTTCAGCATGTTTATGAATTGATCAAGCCCCGGTTATCACCGGATAGGAAACAACCTCCTTCTTGGTGGAGAAACCTCTCCACAGTGTTTCAATCACAGATTTAAGTTTAAGCACAAAGAAACAACGAGAAAGATCTTACTCAAACACTTAGCAAAGACAAGAACACAGCAAGCTTTTCTGAGCTCCACCCAGTGGCGATCTCATGCAAGAAACCCTTCCTCGTGTCTTCCCGCTGTCGGACTCCAAGCTCCTTGTTCTCTCCTTCAAGTGCTCAAGTAAGGGGTGGTTGCTTCAAGAATGCAGTAGCTTTCTCAAGGTGATGAAACTTCAGAGTTTGCAAGCTAGATGTGGAGAACACAAGGCACGGCCAGAACTCAGTTCGCGAACACTGGAACAAACTTGTTACTCAACGAAACCTTCTTCCGCCTTTTGTTTCTCCACCAAGCATCAGGTGACACCATCCCTGCAGCCACCAGCTGCTCACCTGCCAACGCCAGCTACCACTGAGCTCTCCCTGGACTCCCTGAGTTTCCCTCAGTCAAGCTCCAGTCTTAGCTCCAGTCTGCAGCTCGGCCGTTGCAACCTGAGATGGAAAAACGGACAAACCCTGCTCCAAGGAAAGGTCTCCATTGACTCTCCTTGAGTGTTTGAATCCTCCCCTATCACCTGCAGCTTAAT
>JAGFNQ010001439.1:301544-341751 GCA_024364735.1 Boesenbergia rotunda | reverse complement strand
TTGTTCGATCAGCTAAAGGGATCCACAGTCTTCTCAAAGATAGATTTGAGATCCGGCTATCACCAGGTCAAAGTCAGAGAGGGTGATATCCCCAAGACAGCTTTCAGAACCAGATATGGGTACTACGAGTTTGTAGTCATGCCTTTTGGGGTCACAAATGCTCCAGCGACATTTATGGACCTCATGAACAGAGTATTCAAGGAGTACTTAGATAAGTTTGTCATCGTCTTCATTGATGACATTCTTATCTACTCAGGAACTCAGGAGAAACATGCTGAACATCTCAGGACAGTGTTGCAGATTCTTCAGCAGAGCCAGCTATATGCAAAATTCTCAAAGTGTGAGTTTTGGCTCGATCAGGTGTCTTTTCTAGGTCACATCATCTCCAAGGAAGGGGTGATGGTAGACCCTAGCAAAATAGAAACAGTAAGTAACTGGATCAGACCGAAGAATGCCAGTGAGATCAGAAATTTTCTGGGTCTAGCCGGTTACTACAGGAAGTTCGTAGAGAATTTCTCCAGAATAGCCTCCCCACTGACAGCTCTTACCAGAAAGAACAGAAAGTTTCAATGGACAGAGGACTGCGAGAACAGTTTTACGGAATTAAAGAGAAGATTGACTAGTGCTCCCATCCTGACTCTTCCCGAGACCACTGACAGCTTTGACATATATAGCGATGCGTCTAAATTAGGACTTGGAGCAGTGCTGATGCAAAATGGTAAGGTTATTGCCTATGCCTCTAGACAACTCAAGGATTATGAGAAGGATTACCCTACCCATGACCTTGAGCTAGCTGCAGTAGTGTTCGCTCTCAAGATTTGGAGGCATTACTTATACGGAGCCCAGTGTAGGATTTTCACAGATCATCAGAGTCTAAAGTATTTCTTTACTCAGAAGGATCTGAACATGAGACAACGCAGGTGGCTTGAGCTAGTCAAGGATTATGACATTGACATCCTCTACCATCCAGGTAAAGCTAATAAGGTGGCAGATGCACTTAGCAGAAAATCTAGTGCCACCCTACTAGCTTTGTCCACGATGTCACAGCCCCTTCGGAAAGAGTTATCAGAGTTGGACTGGAAATTTTAGTTGGGCAGCTCTCCACTTTGACATTAGTGTCCACCCTGATTGAAGACATCCAGACAGCACAGGATCAAGATCCTGACCTTCAGAAAATCAAGCAGGGGATGACAGAAGCCGAAAATGGAGAATTTCGCCTATCAGATAATGGGACACCGTACTACGGTGACCGCTTATGTGTTCCGAACCAAGAAGAGCTCCGAAGGAAGATCCTAGAGGACGCACATAGATCTCCTTATGCAATGCATCCTGGTTCCACCAAAATGTACCAAGACCTCAGGGGACGTTTTTGGTGGCCTGGGATGAAGAGAGACATCGCCAGATATGTCAGTACCTGTCTGACATGCCAAAGAGTCAAGGCAGAACATCAGAGACCAGGTGGAGTTCTGCAGCCTATTCAGATTCCATAATGGAAATGGGAAGATATTTCCATGGATTTTATAGTGGGACTACCCAGAACAACGAATGGATATGATGCAATCTGGGTAATAGTAGACAGATTGACTAAGTCTGCCCACTTCCTAGCTATCAGGATCTCCTATTCCATGGAACAACTAGCTCAGTTATACCTCAAGGAGATCGTCAGACTACATGGAGTCCCTAGGACTATCATTTCAGATAGGGACAGTAGGTTCACTTCGCACTTCTGGGAGTGCGTACAGACAGCTCTAGGCACCAAACTGAAGTTTAGCACATCAGTCAACACATGACTAATAGCCTTTGTTAGCAATTTCATGCAATTCCATCTCACAAAATAAATCATCTAACTTTACAATGGATAGATCCTTGGAAACTTTGTAGGCATCCACCATAGATGATCACAAAGCATTCCTTGGAAATGCTTTCAATACATACCTCACAAGGTCGCGATTCTTGACCTTTTCATCAATCGAATGAAGCCCATTGAGGACTTACTTGAACCGGCTATGAAGCTCACTTACCGATTCATTCTCCTTCATGGAGAGATTTTGGAGTTGGTTGAGGAACAAATCCCTCTTTGCGATTCTTGAGTCTCGGGTGCCTTCATGAAGTTCGATGAGCTTGTTCCACAAGTCCTTTGCACTTGTGAATGGACCAACCTTGATGAGTTGGTCTTTGTTCATGCCACATTGTAGAGTGACAACCGCCTTCACGTCGGCTTCACTCTTTCACGTTTGCTCAGCAGTCCACCTCCATGACTCAAGTTCTTTACCTTCATCATCCTTAGGAGAGGTGAATCCCTCCTTCACCGCGAACCAAGTGTTGATGTCCATCTTCAAATAATATTCCATCTTCGATCTCCAATATTGAAAATCAGCGCCATCGAAGAATGGAGGTCGGGTGGTGGAGAAGCCTTCTCTCAACGCCATCTTGTTGATAACTCTCGGATGTTAAGCCGTAAACAGAGCCCCAAGCTCTGATACCACTTGTTGGGAACCGGATGGCTAGAGAGGGGGGGTGAATATAGCCAAACACTTGGACTTTAAAAACTTATGAAGTTTCTGCAACTCAGATATCAGTAGCACAGCAGAAAGAGTAGCAAGAACAGAGTATGCAGAAATTCAGAAAACAAAAACAAAACAACACCACTAGCAAGATCGCTAACAAGAAGGGTTTACAAGGTTCGGGGATAACTTACCCCTACTCCTTGGCGTGCCCTTAAGGTGGGCAATCCCTTGATCATCGGTAGATCAAGCCCCGGTTATCACCGGATAGGAAACAACCTCCTTCTCGGTGGAAAAACCTCTCCACAGTGTTTCAATCACAGATTTAAGTTTAAGCACAAAGAAACAACGAGAAAGATCTTACTCAAACACTTAGCAAAGACAAGAACACAGCAAGCTTTTCTGAGCTCCACCCAGTGGCGATCTCATGCAAGAAACCCTTCCTCGTGTCTTCCCGCTGTCGGACTCCAAGCTCCTTGTTCTCTCCTTCAAGTGCTCAAGTAAGGGGTGGTTGCTTCAAGAATGCAGTAGCTTTCTCAAGGTGATGAAACTTCAGAGTTTGCAAGCTAGATGTGGAGAACACAAGGCACGGCCAGAACTCAGTTCGCGAACACTGGAACAAACTTGTTACTCAACGAAACCTTCTTCCGCCTTTTGTTTCTCCACCAAGCATCAGGTGACACCATCCCTGCAGCCACCAGCTGCTCACCTGCCAACGCCAGCTACCACTGAGCTCTCCCTAGACTCCCTGAGTTTCCCTCAGTCAAGCTCCAGTCTTAGCTCCAGTCTGCAGCTCGGCCGTTGCAACCTGAGATGGAAAAACGGACAAACCTGCTCCAAGGAAAGGTCTCCATTGACTCTCCTTGAGTGTTTGAATCCTCCCCTATCACCTGCAGCTTAATCAGAGTGTTAGCACAGCATATCAATCAGAAAATCAAGGATCAGTGAGTGAGCGCAAAGAATCAGATATGTTCAGAGCGTCTGACAACGCAATTTGAATTAAAGTGATCGGTCACCGGACCGATCCAGGGCTTGTGGGTCGGTCACCAGACCGATCCCCTGCTTCGCTGGGATTCCCAGCTCTCACGGCAACACAGGCCTGATCGGTCACCAGACCGATCAGTGTGATGCCCGATCGGTCTCCAGACCGATCAGAATGGGGCCTGATCGGTCATCAGACCGATCAGGTTCAATGAACAGTAGTCCCGCAAAATTAGATCCTAAGTCTTTGATCGGTCACCGGACCGTTCTGGACTTGATCAGCAAGGGAACTCACTCGCTGTCCGCTCCCTGATCGGTCACCAGACCGATCAGGTTCAAGGCAGCGAGGAAGCAGCCTGCTCCCTGATCGGTTACCGGACCGATCAGGAGCCACACAGTAGGTTCCCAACCTCACTGTGCGCTCCCTGATCGGTCACCAGACCGATCAGTCTTTGCTGGATCGGTCACCAGACCGATCCATGAAGGAGCAGCGTGCCAATATCCCTGATCGGTCACCAGACCGATCCAAGGACTCAACCCTAGCCCTCCAAGCTAGTGTTTCATCCACCTTAGCCTCCAAGCCAAGGATTTTTCCATCTAACTCTCCATGTTGGGAATTTGCACCTAACCCTCCAAGTTAGGACTTTTCACCTAGCCCTCCAAGCTAGGACTTTTCACCTAGCCCTCCAAGCTAGGACTTTTCACCCAACCCTTCCGAGTTAGAACTTTATCCAACCTAGCCCTCCAAGCTAGGCACCTGACCCTCCAAGTCAGGACTTTTCACCTAATTCTCCAAGTTGGGACTTTGCGCCTAACCCTCCAAGTTAGAACTTTTCACCTAGCCCTCCAAGCTAGGACTTTTCACCCAACCCTTCCGAATTAGGACTTTTCCAACACCTAGCCCTCCAAGCTAGGATTTTTCACACCTAACCCTCCAGGTTAGGATTTTCCAACACCTAGCCCTCCAGGCTAGGATTTTCCATACCATGCCTAATCGTCGATCAGGACTTAATCATAATCATCATAATCATCAACCTAAACTAAAATCGGTGTCAACACCAAAACAACAATCAGGGCCAGACTGCATCAACAGCGCCCAGGAAGGTCAGCCCGAAGACCCCTCCCGGGAGCACCCCGGGAGGTTAGGCCCCGAGAGCACCTCGGGAGATATCGCGCCCGAAGACCCCAAGCTCACCTCGGGAGGTCCCCTCAATGACCGACCTTGGGTACTGACCCCCCCTCTCGGTACGGATAATCATTCCCGTTAGACAAGGTCTACATCACAACGGGCGGAAGCATGATAACGGCACAGACCGTTTCAAAGGATATTCAGTTACCGCCGAAAGAGGGGGGCGTGGCTTAAGTATCGGAGACGTGGCACCAATCGAGGGGGCACATCTAGTCTATCGTCGTCAGTATAAAAGGTAGTCCAACCCCTCCAGTAAGGGGGTTACGCTCTCTCAACTTTGCATACATCCTTTACTTCTCGCTACCTTCATTTTTCGGACGAACATTGACTTGAGCGTCGGAGTGGACTCCGTCGGACCCCTGCTGGCGTATCCCTTAATGCTCGTGTTAACCTTGCAAGACCCTAAGTTCCTCCCTGCCACAGCAACTTCCATAGGGGCCGAACTCCAGTACCTGGCCGTCGTCGTCGACTCTTTCCGGAACAAGATCCATTAAGATTTGATCTAAAATGTGTTGTTTTGATTATGGTCATAATATAGCTTTACAAGGAATAAAAAAATTTCACTTAAAAAAATGATTAAGGTAGCAATCGAACTTGGAGCGACCGGTTTGACCCTATGAAAGTTTTCTACTGGCTGTCAAAGTAAATCAAGAAAGTGCACATGGAGGGTCATCTTGATAGCCACATTCTTAGCTTCGCTATCATTAATAAGAAAAATTTCCAATAACGTGCCGCATGTTGAGTTTCGAACTTTAGATTCATGAACTATCCCCGACGTGTCTAACTATAACACCTGCCCTGGAGGCCAACAAAAAAAAAAACTTAAAAACAGTCGTAGTGTTTGAAGCTCCTTAAAGCCAAAAAAAACATTTTTTTCTAAAAAACAAAATCATATCTTTATATGAATTTTAAGAATAATATTCTTAAATTGAAAAGAACCATTTTTTTTTAAAATGAGCAAATAATTTAAGCAAAATAACTTGGTTGTCCAAAATAATTTATGTTAATTTTTAAAAATATCATACACTAAAGGCTTGCTAAGAATCACAATAATAACATTTTTATATTTGTATACGAAAAGAAATTAATTAAACACATCCATACAAGAATTTAGATCAAACCTTTTGATTCCCTACAACAAGTCATTTTTGACTTAAAAATTATATTGTAGTTAAATTCATAAGAGTCAAGAAAAAAAACTGAGTTTGAACAAAGCCTTCTCTTTGTAATCCACAACTCGATTTGATTAAAGTACTATTCCAAAAATAACGATTGCCAGAAGTTTCAAGAAAATATTTGACATTTATTGAGTTGAAAAGAATCAATTTTTTTTATTAGAAACACCGTTAAGTTGTAGTTTAGAGCAGAAGTCTTTGATAGCTTAAAATAAATTATTTTGACTAAAAATATTTAAACTAATAAAAAAGTGCCTGAATGTTTGACAGTTGTAAAAAGCGTCTGCATGTTATCATGACTCAACATCTGAGAGAAATGGAGAATATGATTCGGGAGCTAAAGGCTATTGGTCATGTGTTGACCGATGAACAACAGGTTCGGGCAGTTATTTGTCCCTTCCTGATTCTTGGGAAATGATGAAGCAGAACCTAACTCACAGTGAGAATATCACGACTTTCATTGATGTCTCACGTCATATGAATTGGAGACGGAGGGAATAGAATCTGCGAGGATTTCTTAACAAGATTTTGTAGCTGAAGGTACTGAATCCAAGAATAAGAAAAGATGATTCAAGAAAGGAAAGGGTAAGTGAAAAGAAGTTGGTGCTACTGTTGTGCAAGACCCAATCAAGAAGAAAGGAAAGATATATGGAAAGAAGCCTAAAAGCAAGCTGACTTGCTACAACTGTGGTAAGAAGGGTCACTTTGCTCGGGAATGTACTGAGCCAGAAAAGGTATATCCATGTTTGTCTTCTTTTCATGAGTTTTATGTTGCTAGTTCAGTGTTGTTAGATGATTCTTATCCTTTTGTGGATTATAGATTCAGGAGCAACGAATCATGTAGCTCATGATCGTGCTACATACGTGGAGTACTATCGGATACCAGCTGGCAATAAGTGAATATATGTGGGAAATAATTCAAGAATTGAAATCAAAGGAATTGACACTTGCAAACTCAAACTTCATGGTAGACGTACCTTCTTTCTACATGATATCATGTATCCTCCTGAGATTCGACGGAATTTGGTTTTTGTTAATTGTCTTCTTGAATTGGGTTACTATATGAACTTTTATAGTCATTGTGTGAAACTGATGATTAACTCTGTGTTAATTGGATATGGTTACGAATCAAATGGTTTCATGGTTCTTGATGTGGAACCAAATGTTAATTATGGAAATAATGGTTGTTTTTCAAACATTGCTCTTACTAGCGATGCTGAAGTTAATCACGAAGATTGGCATGCTAGATTGGGACATATAGGACAAGAAAAAATGAATAGATTAGCGAGAGAGGGTCTGCTCGACACTTGTGCTAAAGTTGACTTGTCTATATGTGAGCATTGTCTTGCTGGAAAAGCAACTAGGAAACCATTTAGTAGGCTATTAGAGCTAAATCACCATTGCAATTGATTTATTCACATATTTGTAGTCCAATGAACGTGAAGGCTAGACATGGAAATTCTTATTTCATTTCATTTATCGATGACTCCATACGTTTTGTGTTAGTAGGAGCCCTAGGGTCAATTATGTGATGATTGACTAGGAATTTTTGTATCATATTCTATCATTAATAAAGGCATGTTTAGTTATTATACTTTATATTTGTGTCAAATAACTAAGTATAATAATGTCCTTGGGTAGTAGGTTCTTGTCTACATTATATCGATTGGTTGAATCGATAGTGAGATGATATAGAGAACACTACACTAAACCATTCCTAGTCAAGCATTAATATTCAAGGACAATATTAATACATGGAGACTAGCATGTAGGTCAATTGATGACTTGAGCTCACAAGTCATGGATATATGATATCAAGTTGATACATGGGTATACATTAGAGAATGTGTACTGAGTTGATTCGCCATGAGAAAGTTTTATAGATTGTCATATGAGTGTCATAAACTTTCTCATGTGACTATTAGTATGAATAGTCCTTAAACCTGAAGTCACTACGGTTCCCCACATAAGGAATTATGTACTTTGGTATCGTCAAACGTCACCCGTAACAGGGTGCACTATAAAGGCGATCACTGGATATGTAATGAATTATACGGAGGGATGTGAGTGATGTAGATGGGATCTATCCCTCACATATGACGGGATGATATAGGCCCCTTGATCGAGTAGGACTACTAAAACGTGTGACCATGCTCAAATGAGTCAATATGAGTATTGAGCTCATTTGTTTGAGTGAGTCTACTCGGGGATTAAGAAACACAAAGATTGATCGAGGATGACATGGTCTATGTCTCATTGGTCAATCTAGATATCGAGAATAGAAGGACAAGGTCATATATTGTCATAGTCATAGAGGCTAAGTCGGATCTCGATTTTCTCGTCACTTGGGTAGCAATGATGCATTGCTAGATGCCGCTCATTGCTTATGTGTCTAAAGCGGTTTAGACATATTTCCAAAGTTATGAGAACTTATTGGGTCACACACTAAGGACACAATGCTTCGGAAATTAATTGATCTTAATCTGACTAAGATTTGATCCGAATGGGATTAATTGAGTTAGACTCAAGTGAATCCAATTGGATTCTGAGATTGAGATCTAATTTGAGTTTGACACATTTAGATTAGACTCAACCACATTTGAATGAGATATTAATTTTTAAAATATTTAATAAATTAATAATAGAGAAAGTTGAAAAGTTTCTCTTCATTGGATGAATAGAAGTTGAAGAGTCACATGAGTAAATGTGCTCGAAGTGGGTTTTTATTAGCATTAATGGAGGGATGTTAAAGGGACAAAAACTCTTCATATTCATGGGATGAGTATAAAAGAGTTTTTCTTGTCATTTGGATGAAGAACTTGTCATTCTTCCTTCCCTTCCTTCTCTTAGCCAAAATCCCTCTTCTCCCTCTCCTTCTTGTTTTGTGAATCTCCTCTTGTGGCTAGCACCACAAAGGTGATTCTTCTCTGAAGCTTGAGAGATTGTGTTCATGTGGATACGACGAAATTTGGTTTTTGTTAATTGTCTTCTTAAATTGGGTTACTATATGAACTTTTATAGTCGTTGTGTGGAACTGATAATTAACTCTGTATTAATTGGATATGGTTACGAATCAAATGGTTTCATGGTTCTTGATGTGGAACCAAATGTTAATTATGGAAATAATGGTTGTTTTTCAAACATTGCTCTTACTAGCGTTGCTGAAGTTAATCACGAAGTTTGGCATGCTAGATTGGGACATATAGGACAAGAAAAAAATGAATAGATTAGCGAGAGAGGGTCTGCTCGGCACTTGTGCTAAAGTTGACTTGTCTATATGTAAGCATTGTCTTGCTAGAAAAGCAACTAGGAAACCATTTAGTAAGGTTATTAGAGTTGAATCACCATTGCAATTGATTTATTCGGATATTTGTAGTCCAATGAACGTGAAAACTAGACATGGAAATTATTATTTCATTTCATTTCATTTATCGATGACTCCATGCGTTTTGTGTTAGTAGGAGCCCTAGAGCCAATTATCTGATGATTGACTAGGAATTTTTGTATTATATTCTATCATTAATAAAGGCATGTTTGGTTATTATGCTTTATATTTGTGTCAAATAACTAAGTATAATAATGTCCTTGGGTAGTAGGTTCTTGTCTACATTATATCGATTGGTTGAATCGATAGTGAGATGATATAGAGAGAACACTACACTAAACCATTCATAGCCAAGCCTTAATATTCAAGGACAATATTAATACATGGAGACTAGCATGTAGGTCAATTGATGACTTGAGCTCACAAGTCATGGATATATGATATCAAGTTGATACATGGGTATACATTAGAGAATGTGTACTGAGTTGATCCACCATGAGAAAGTTTTATAGATTGTCATATGAGTGTCATAAACTTTCTCATGTGACTATTAGTATAAATAGTCCTTAAAGCTGAAGTCTCTATGGTTCCCTACATAAGGAGTTATGTACTTTGGTATCCTCAAACGTCACCCGTAACAGGGTGCACTATAAAGGCGATCACTGGGTATGTAATGAATTATGCGGAGGAATGTGAGTGATGTAGATGGGATCTATCCCTCCCATATGACGGGAGTGATATAGGTCCCTTGATCAAGTAGGACTACTAAAACGCATGATCATGCTCAAATGAGTCAATATGAGTATTGAGGTCATTTGTTTGAGTGAGTCTACTCGGGGATTAAGAAACACAAAGATTGATGGAGGATGACATGGTCTATGCCTCATTGGTCAATCTAGATATCGAGGATGGAATGACAAGGTCATATATTGTCTTAGTCATGGAGGTTAAGTCGGATCTCGATTTTCTCGTCACTTGGGTAGCAATGATGCATTGCTAGATACCGCTCATTGCTTATGTATCTAAAGCGGTTTAGATATATTTCCAACGTTACGAGAACCTATTGGGTCACACACTAAGGACAATGCTTCGGAGATTAATTGATCTTAATCTGACTAAGATTTGATCCGAATGGGATTAATTGAGTTTGACTCAAGTGAATCCAATTGGATTCTGAGATTGAGATCTAATTTGAGTTTGACACATTTAGATTAGACTCAACCACATTTGAATGAGATATTAATTATTAAAATATTTAATAAATTAATAATAGAGAAAGTTGAAAAGTTTCTCTTCATTGGATGAAGAGAAGTTGAAGAGCCACATGAGTAAATGTGCTCGAAGTGGGTTTTTATTAGCATTAATGGAGGGAAGCTAAAGGGACAAAAACTCTTCATATTCATGGGATGAGTATAAAAGAGTTTTTCTTGTCATTTGGATGAAGAACTTGTCATTCTTCCTTCCCTTCCTTCTCTTGGCCAAAATCCCTCTTCTCCATCTCCTTCTTGCTTTGTGAATCTCCTCTTGTGGCTAGCACCACAAAGGTGATTCTTCTCTGAAGCTTGAGAGATTGTGTTCGTGTGGATACGATGAAATTTGGTTTTTGTTAATTGTCTTCTTGAATTGGGTTACTATATGAACTTTTATAGTCATTGTGTGGAACTGATAATTAACTCTGTATTAATTGAATATGGTTACGAATCAAATGGTTTCATGGTTCTTGATGTGGAATCAAATGTTAATTATAGAAATAATGGTTGTTTTTCAAACATTGCTCTTACTAGCGATGCTGAAGTTAATCACGAAGTTTGGCATGCTAGATTGGGACATATAGGACAAGAAAAAATGAATAGATTAGCGAGAGAGGGTCTGCTCGGCACTTGTGCTAAAGTTGACTTGTCTATATGTGAGCATTGTCTTGCTGGAAAAGCAACTAGGAAACCATTTAGTAAGGTTATTAGAGCTGAATCACCATTGCAATTGATTTATTCGGATAATTGTAGTCCAATGAACGTGAAGACTAGACATGGAAATTCTTATTTCATTTCATTTCATTTATCGATGACTCCATGCGTTTTCTGTTAGTAGGAGCCCTAGAGCCAATTATGTGATGATTGACTAGGAATTTTTGTATTATATTCTATCATTAATAAAGGCATGTTTGGTTATTATACTTTATATTTGTGTCAAATAAATAAATATAATAATGTCCTTGGATAGTAGGTTCTTGTCTACATTATATCGATTGGTTGAATCTATAGTGAGATGATATAGAGAACACTACACTAAACCATTCCTAGTCAAGCATTAATATTCAAGGACAATATTAATATATGGAGACTAGCATGTAGGTCAATTGATGACTTAAGCTCACAAGTCATGGATATATGATATCAAGTTGATACATGGGTATACATTAGAGAATGTGTACTGAGTTGATTCACCATGAGAAAGTTTTATAGATTGTCATATGAGTGTCATAAACTTTCTCATGTGACTATTAGTATGAATAGTTCTTGGACCTGAAGTCACTATGGTTCCCTACATAAGGAGTTATGTACTTTGGTATCCTCAAATGTCACCCGTAACAGGGTGCACTATAAAGGCGATCACTGGGTATGTAATGAATTATACGGAGGGATGTGAGTGATGTAGATGGGATCTATCCCTCCCATATGACGGGAGTGATATAGGTCCCTTGATAGAGTAGGACTACTAAAACGCATGACCATGCTCAAATGAGTCAATATGAGTATTAAGGTCATTTGTTTGAGTGAGTCTACTCGGGGATTAAGAAACACAAAGATTGATGGAGGATGACATGGTCTATGCCTCATTGGTCAATCTAGATATCGAGGTGATAACTATCATTTTGTTGATTATTTTAGGCTTTTAAATCCATGTTTGATCCATATTTTACATGCGTAAGTTTGCATTTATATTAGGTTTCATGAATTTCTCTATTTTGGCTTTTAATTCAAATCATTGTATATTTGAGATATTTTGGCACTTAAATGTGAATCTAATTTTGTAGGCTTCAAATGACCATGGACCTGGATCAGATTGGACCAGACTTGAGCCAGAATTGGATCCGGATCAAAGTGATCAAGCCTTGGATTAATATGGGTCATCCGATCAAAGAACGGCTAGATCTGAGCCATCGGTCAACTTCTGATCAATCCGAGTTCAAGATAGAGTCAATCATGACCACAGATCAAGATCTGAAAATTTCATCCAAATCAGAAGCAATCTGACCGTTGGATCAAGCTCCAGATGATCTAGACCATTCATTCAAGAAAAGGGAGGATCTGAGCCATCCACCACTGATCTGGTTGATCCAAGCTAAGGACAGGTTGATCAGGACCATTGATCAGAATCTATGGAGTTTGGTTCAGATCGGAGAAGATCCAACCATTGGATGGAGCAAAGAGAATCACAGCCGTCCATTTCAAACTATATAAATTGTTCTTCTCCCCCGATCAGAGGGGTCGTCGCGTGTCGCAGCTATCGCCAGATCCATTTTCTGTTCTTCCCATTTTTCTTCGTTTCTTCATCAATTTTTATATCGTTTTCTTCCTTAGATCGCGCGCGGCCACATCAACCTAGTTGTCTTCAAGATTTCAAATCGCGAAGGTAAGATTTCCAGTTGGTTTCGCTAATTGATTGCGTTTTTGGAAGCTTAGGTGAGGGTGTTGCCGAAGCTCTGTTTTCATCGGTCGATCCATTGTCGATCGCCGGATTTCAGCCGTTCAGAGATGCTGTCGAAGTTGTAGAGGGGTTCTCGAAAGCTTCCGATGGTCTCTTCGAATCGATCGTCATCCAGCCGATCAAGATGGAGGAAATCGTGAAGTAACTTCAGCTACTGATCATTCACTCTGATCGATCAGAGACTCATCTGATCGGATCCCAGTCCGATCAGGGGAAGATCTGATCAGTCCAAGGACCGATCAGGAAGACCAACATGCGCCAAACAATTGCGAGCTGACTTGGGAGTTCTCCTTCAGTGGTTTTTGAGCTAGGGGGTTCATAGCTCAACCTTCGTGTGACGGCGAAGGGAAGTTTTGGATACAAACTAATTTGATGTTTTAATTAGGATAATTTCTTGTTCCAAGCATTTGTTTTCTTCAAGTTGTGATAATTGTTTCCATTACATTTCAAGTCATGTGCTTAAGCTAAGTTTGTTCTAGCTTTCTTTAATCTGCAATTCATTTTTTGCAACTTATTACCTGCAATCAGTTCTTTAAGCTCACTTCTATAGTTTGGCATTAATTGTTTAGGTTCTACAATAGATTAAGAGTAGTCCTTGCAATTTCCTCTTATTCATTCCATGCTTTAGTTGAGTTCATTTTATTCTATTTCCTATTGTCAATCTCTTATCGTAAAAACCCCTATTTTATTAGAAAACCCAAAATCATCAAACGACAAATAAACCTGCAAGCTCGAGTTAGACATTCATTCAACTAGTCCTTGGAAAAATACGACCTGGGGCCCCTCTACTACATCTTAACTTTGTTAGCCAAAGGGTTTTTAGTTTTATAAATATCTAAATTTGAGACTCACATTCATGACATCTATTTTGGGTCCATCACGAGGATGGAAGGACAAGGTCATATATTGTCATAGTCATGGAGGTTAAATCGGATCTCGATTTTCTCGTCACTTGGGTAGCAATGATGCATTGCTAGATGCTGCTCATTGCTTATGTGTCTAAAGCGGTTTAGACATATTTCCAACGTTACGAGAACCTATTGGGTCACACACTAAGGACACAATGCTTCGGAGATTAATTGATCTTAAGCTGACTAAGATTTGATCCGAATGGGATTAATTGAGTTAGACTCAAGTGAATCCAATTGGATTCTGAGATTGAGATCTAATTTGAGTTTGACACATTTAGATTAGACTCAACCACATTTGAATGAGATATTAATTATTAAAATATTTAATAAATTAATAATAGAGAAAGTTGAAAAGTTTCTCTTCATTGGATAAAGAGAAGTTGAAGAGCCACATGAGTAAATGTGCTCGAAGTGGATTTTTATTAGCATTAATGGAGGGAAGCTAAAGGGTCAAAAACTCTTCATATTCATGGGATGAGTATAAAAGAATTTTTCTTGTTATTTGGATGAATAACTTGTCATTCTTCCTTCCCTTCCTTCTCTTGGCCAAAATCCCTCTTCTCCTTCTCCTTCTTGCTTTGTGAATCTCCTCTTGTGGCTAGCACCACAAAGGTGATTCTTCTCTGAAGCTTGAGAGATTGTGTTCGTGTGGATACGCATAGAGGCACGAACACTTGATCGTGCAAGAGATCTGGCAAACCTTGGACAAGCGGGATAAGTGTAGGGCACGGCCAAAGGTATAATACGATAGGAATTTGTAAATTAACTTTGTATGAGTTTTCTTTCGCATGGATCGCTCATGGGATCTCTTATTTCTACTGCGATTTTTTGAATATTTTGGCCTATAGATCCCTACATTTTGGTCATGTGTATTTGATTTCTCATCAATCTGAAGCATTAGATTACTTTAATCGTTATTTGAACAAAGTTGAGAATCAATTGGTACATAAGGTTAAAACCTTTCGCTCTGACCGTGGTGATGAATATTTATCTAATCAGTTCAAGACAATATATAATGAGAAAGAGATTATTAGACAGCTAACTATCCTAGGGACTCTACAGTAAAATGGAGTTGTTGAAAGAAGAAATCAAACTCTTCTCGAAATGATTAGGTCGATGATGACTCAAGCTAATTTGCCTATTTCCTATTGGGGAGATGTATTATTGGCTGCATCCTACATACTTAACCAGTTGCCTTCTAAATATGTTCCATTCACTCCATATGAACTTTGGACAGGCAAAAAATCAGATTTGAATAATCTGAGACCCTGGTGGTCAGCTGCTTATATTCATGACAAAACTCACAAATATGAAAAATTATGACCCAGGGGCAGAAAGTGTATCTTTGTATGATATTCTGATACCTCTAAAAGTTATATTTTTATTGGTGAGCAACAAGATGGAACCATTTCTGATATAGAATCAAGAGATGCTAGTTTTCTCCAAACTGAGTTCCCAACAAGTGATGAAGTTGATAAATCGATTCCTCTATTTGCAATGGAGGAGGAGGATCCTGTTTCTTTATCAACGAATCAGGAATCATAGGGGATACCTGAATCTAGTCAACCTAGTGGGAGTAAATGACCTATGAATGATTCAGTTTCTCAACAGTCTAACCTGCGAAGAATTAGTCGTCAAATTATTCCTCTGAGAAGGTTTGACATTGAGAATGAGGCATTAATGATTTTCCCTGTTGATGAAGAGAAACCTCGAACAGTTGAGGAAGCATTGAAATTCTCAGTTAAGGAGAAATGGAAAGTTGCAATAGATGAGAAAATGGAGTCCATTAGAAAGAATCAAGTTTGGGATTTAGTAGATCTTCCTCTGGGCTAAAGGGCTATTGAGAATAAGTGGATTCTCAAAATTAAGAGGAAAGCAGATGGGTCGATTAATTGATACAAAGCTCGTTTGGTTGCAAAAGGATATACCCGAATGGAGAGTATTGATTTTAAAAAGTCATTCTCCCCAGATGTGAAGTTTGTGTCAATACGAGTTATCCTAGCTATAGTAGCACATTTTGACTTAGAATTACATCAAATGGATGTAAAGACGGCTTTCCTTAATAGTAATCTTGACGAGGAAATCTATATGGCATAGCCAAAAAGTTATATAGCTGAGGGTCAAGAGAATAAAGTATGTAGGCTTACGAAGTCTATGTATGGGCTAAAGCAGACGTCAAGGAAATAGAACATAAGATTAAATGAAGTTATTTTGTTTTATGATTTCGAAATGATAAATAAGGATCATTGTGTTTACCTAAGGAAGGATAAAGGAAAATTTGTCATTTTATCATTATATGTTTATGATATGCTAATAGCTGGAAGTGACCTAAAGTTTGTGATTGAAGTCAAGTCTTGGCTTTCATCACAATTTGACATAATAGATATGGGAGAAGCTAAGTACATCTTAGGAGTACAGATCATTCGTGATCGATCATAAAGACTTTTGGGTTTGTCCCAATAAGCTTATATCACTAAGATGCTACAACACTTCACTATATTTGATTGCAACATTGAACAAACACCAATAGCGAAAGGTGTTGTTCTGAACAAAAGTATGTCTCCCAAAACTCCTGAAGTGATAGCCTATATGAAGAAAAAATCATATGCTAGTGTCATTAGTAATTTGATGTACACTATATTGTGTACTCGTCCTGATATAAGCTATGTTGTTAGCTTAGTTAGTCGTTTCCAGTCAAACCTAGGATTGAGACACTGGAAAGCGATGAAAAGGATATTCAGATATCTCAAAGGGACAGCAGATTATTGTCTCTATTTCCAGGGATCAAAGCTAAGTCTGAAGGGCTACACAGATGTAGATTGGGTAGGAGATCTTGATGACAAAAAATCCATATCTAGCTATACTTTCTTGCTAAATGGTGGCGTCTTCTCATGAAATAGCAAGAAACAGGCTTGTGTAGCGGTGTCAACAATGGAGGCTAAGTATTTGGCTTGTGCAGCGGCTATACAAGAAGCTGTCTGGTTAAGAAAATTCTTAAAGTATCTAAAGATTATTGAGGACAGTGGGAGTCCTGTTACAGTGTATTGTGACAATCAAGCTCATATAGCTTTTTCCAAGGATCCTAAATATCACAGCAAAGGCAAACACATAGAAATTAAATATAATTTTGTAAGGGATATTGTTGACAAGAAAAAGATAATTCTTGAGTACATCCCTACACGAGCAATGTTTGCAGATCCTTTTACTAAGCTATTAACTAAAGAGTCATTTCATGGACATGTGAAATCTTTGGGACTACGCAAGGTGTAACATATTGTAAAGATTGTTATATTTATAAAATGCTAGCTAGATTTATTTAGTGTAAATGTATTTGTTATATTTGGATAAAAATCTCGATGAGCATGTTGTCAGGTTGAGATTGGTTCACTCATATGGACAATCATCTCTATTTGTTAAGTATAAATAGATGTAAGAATATTACTTATGAGACAACTTATGTAGTTGTAAATAGAGACATACTCATAAGTTGGGGTCGTCTTGATTTTTGTATCAAGATGAAATCATTTATGTAATTATCGGAGTAAATGAAGCCACCATTTGCTGAATCTGATAAAGGCCAGATTGGAATTCGTATGTTGAATTCAGGATTAGACATTAGGTATGTCTAGATAAAAATTTGTACGATGTTAATTTTGACAAAAACATGCACTCTTTGTTTGTTAAAGAGAAAAATATCATAGCATGTGATTCATGCCACATGTGCTGTAGCGACAATAAAGGTAGTAGGAGAATGGATCCCTGCTTCTCTACTATGTAAGACCCTTGAGATTATAAGTTAATCTCAACGTTACCCTAAGTGGCTATTTGGCTGTCTACTTGAAGTTCTAATGAGTGTCTATTACTTTAGCGTATATGTTATTGACTATGGATGATTCAATCTATAGAGCATAATTAGGAAAACGACTGATTAGAATGAATAGATTCTAGCTAAAAAGGAAAATTAAAATTGATTTACATCTGTGATATTTATTCACTGGTCGACCAGTTACATTTTTTGTTAAGTATTTAAAATGTGATTATAAATAAATGTATTGATTAAAGATGTTTAACATGCTCTTGACATAGTAGTCAAATGAGGGATTAGAGATGTTCACAATGACGTAAATATTTAGCTGGGATAAAGACAAGTTAATTATGTCTCATATTCGTTCTATAGAGCAACTAAGTTAAGTGTAACAACGTTCTTGGTAGTTATTGCTAAGCGTGCTTGTTGTCACACGAATTATTTTTCTTGAAGCATGAATTCAATGTTCTTACATGGTCTTTGTGACTAGATAACCTTTTATGGATTAACTTGGACGAGTAGGAAATGTTGGAGTTAGGAAGACTACAAGACACCCCTTCCTCTTCCTCTTTCAATGTAATGAATTCCTCCATTTATGGAGGCATAGGAAGAGTTCATGTGCTCTTACAAATGGGCGTCCAAAGCAATCCAAAAAGATACACAGAGAGCAGAATTCATCGCAAGAGGGATTTGGTTTGTGGCTAAGAGAGAGCAGTTCGTTTCTAATTGTTTTCTTGACAACAAGGAGAAGAGAAGATCCTCGAAGATCCTCCATCAATCATTGCAAGTCTAATTTACATGTGAATCATCTTATGCTTAAGATCTATTAGTTAATACTTAATTTGATAAACCTTGACCAAGTTACTTTGTCAATTGTCAACAGATTTTATTATACATATTGTTCAAAGCAATCATCAAAATCATTGAGGTTGATTGCGCCAATATTTTACTGTTGAGAACCGAAATTTTAGAGGGTCTCTTTGCAAATTAGGGACCTAGTTGTGATTTTTCAGAATTGAAGGGCTTATTTGCTAAAAGTCAAAACAATAATAAAACCCTAAATCCCTCTCACCGATTCAGTTTTCTCCCCAATGCCACTCGCCCATTGCCTTTGTCTCGACGCCGCCGCAAACCCCCGCACGCGAGCGGTTTCGCCCGACGCCGCCGCTGTCGCCTCTTCCCAACGCTGCCGTCGTCGCCTCTCCCCGACACTATCCCTCTCCCCTTCACCCTCTTCTCCTTCTTCTCCGGTGTGCACGAGCAGAGCGCCGCATGCATTTTCCCAGTAAGTATCTTGCCCAATCGCCAACTTTGGGAGAGCCAACATCCTTTTTCCTCGTCGGTATTGCTGTGTTCATTGCCTGCCACCGGCACAAGGGGTAATCCATGACTTCCTTGGATTTATTTCGTATTTTTCTCTTAGTATCTCTATGGATGGGTCTGATTTATGGTTGTTGCTTCAGTCGATTGGTCGGCAAGGGTTGGGGCAGTGTGATTGATTGTTCTTGTTGTGTTCTTGGGTTTTGCCGTGAGGTGTGGGTTTTAGATTCTTTATTCATGCCGTGAGCACCTCAAGGTTTGGGCTTTGCTTGGTTGTTGTTGGTTAATCGAATTTCATTTGGATTAGTCTTGGGTAAAGTTGTTTTGGTCTTTACACTGTTTACCATAGGATACATATACGAGTCAACTTGATCTGCCTTGGGAGCTAGGGAGTAATAGATTAATTAATGGCAGGATTAATTAGGAAGGAAATTAACTAATTGATTTGAAGGGTGATTACAGGTTAAGTTTTGAGTAATTTATCGTGGAGCAGTAGAAATTATATTATGCTTGTTATGATTGAGGAGTTAACCGGTATTAAAGTAATTCTTTGAGTTCAATTTGGGGATCAGACCTAAACATATAATCTTGTAAATTGGATTTAAAAAGGAACTCATAGTTGTTTGGAATCTTGTTAAATAGATATTATAATTAGGATTCATCCTAATCATATTTCGTATTTCGTTTAGCTAAGTTGTTAATTTTATAAACAGCTAAACTATTCCTATGGTACAGGACCTTGATTTGGATTCGATTGGTTGATCGTGGAAGGTCCTCATCGTTTACGAACTTCTAATAAAGGCGGGTACTTCTCCTTTGTACTCGAGTAGTTTTCTTTACCTTAAAAGCATGACTATATTATGTCTGATAGGTTGCTTGACCTTGTTCTTTGTCGTTATTTAAAATATTGCTGTTGAGACTTATTCTTCGTTAATCTTTGAGTATTCCCAAATTCGTATCTGCACATCCCTCTATTGATTTTCTGTTCTGTAAAGTGTCGCTTGTACGCGAGTACTTAGAAGTCCATTAAACACAGATAGGCTTATTTGGCATTAGAAATACTCTACCTAGTAGTGTAGGTGCATAATCGTTGGTTCTCGATTTCTGGATGGTTGTATTGATGCATCGTATACTTGTTGGATTTTGTTGCATCGTTGTTTCTTCGGTTGTTTGTGCATCGTATAGCATGCACCATACTTGCACGTTGCATACTAACGACTGTTGGGCATATATTTGGTTAAGTCGTCGTTAGTCATATTGTTGCTCGATTCACTCAACCACTTGTTGTCGTGGTAGATATTAGAGTGCGAGTATCTGTCCTGTTATGCCAAACAGTGACACCCTCACCATTGTTTTAGAGGGATGAGCCGTTAGTGGCTCACCCTCACCGTTATTTTTCGAGGGATATGGTAGCTGTGATAGCTCCCCCTAGGTATAGGAGTCTTGAGTGTGGGCTCCCCAGCATCCTGTCCACTCAACCACGCCTTCTGTGGTATTTATATGTTGGAGTGCGTACAGTTATCACAGCCCTACCCACTCGATCACATAGATGTGATGTGTTGGCGGCTTGACTGGCATCAGGGGTGACACATGTCATTGCATCATGTACATACGTATTTTGTTTATGCATTTTCCTGTGATTGTTGCATTTATATGAGCTATGGTTGTTGCACATGATTGATATGCATGTATATCTTGGCTTTATTGTTATTGCGTCGTTTTACACATATTTAGTTGTTATTCGGTTTTATACCATGTCGTATTATATTGGTTATGCATGATTAGGTAAATCCTATAATTTTTATGGACTGTACACTGTTGATTTCTCTACTCTGTTTATCCTTATTATGTCATGCTTATTTGTCTACTCATATACCTGCAGAGTCGGCCCGGACTCACCACCCCTGCTTTCCATTCTGTTGTTTCAGATAGCAGGTAGACGTATTTCTTGGAGCCAGGAGAAGATCCAGTTGCCGGTCCCCAGTGTCGAGTTGAGTTATTTTTCGATATTCGGTTTAGTTGTTTGTTTTCAGTACTTGTAGTTGCATTTTATTCTAATATAAACTGTGTGGTTGTGTTTACTTCTATATATGTGATGCTAGCCGCATGTGGCCAAGCTTTTATGGTGAGATATATGTATTATTGTCCCATATTGTCTGCCGTAGAGGTAAGATGCTGTCCGATTTTCGAGGAAACATGTGCCTCTGGGGGCGTGACAATTTTTGGTATCAGAGCCAAGTTTTACGAGTTCCTTTGGGATCTGTGGATTTTTATGATGTTGTTTTTGGTGCGTTAGTTTGTCGAGATTTTGCGATGTTTTGGTGTCTGTGGGTTTATGGAGTTGTTTTACAAGGTCAATCTGTATATTACAGATTTGTTTATTTTTGCGGAGTCTTTTTTGTATATTACAGATTTGTTTATTTTTGCGGAGTCTTTTTTTTCTTGAGGGTTGCCGAAGTTGTTTTGTTTTACGAGGTCTATATGTATTTTACGGATTTGGTTGTATCTTCGTGGAGTCATTTTCTCGGTATGGTTGTATTTGGGACTTGGCAGTGACGAGACTTCTCCCGGCGACGAGTAATTAAATAAGGTATATCTTTGATGATTATCTTATTTGTTGTATACTTTATCATGTTTAAGTTTGTATAGACGTGTGCTAGTTTAGTTTGATAGCATATAGTTACTTATATTCGGTTACCAGTCATTCCTTGTATTTGGTTTAGCTTGATGACTTTTAGTCAACTAGTCTATTTGTGGTCATGGTTGGGATTGGCCAAGAAGGCGACTGATGGGCAAGTTGTAGACTCGACTTTATTGTAGAGAATGTTGATTTCCCTTGTAGTATTGACCGATGAGTCAAAACTATAGTCGAACCTGTTCACTATCTCTTGAGATCAGGGATTACCGTCTTTAGAAATCCTTTCTACCATGCTAGTTCTAGTACTGGTACCAGTTGGGTACCATGTTGATCTAATCGTACCCGATTAGGGGACCAAGAGGTATGCTTTCAGTGATTGTACTATCATTGGTATTCACTATCTAGTTTGGGGTTGGTTGACATTTTCCAAATTAGTTAGATTGTCTATCCGCTCAAACACTTGTTTAATAGTTATTCATTATCTGGATTTTAGCCTGATAGCATGTAGTTAATTAGTTTTATTCACATACGTGATCAAGGTCAATCAGAAAAGCGAACAGTTAATGTGTTAGGGATTCGACCTAGATGAAATTAAAGATTATTGATTCTGTTGTAAGGCCGACTGACAAGTCAAAAAGCGTGGGTCGAATTTGTCAATAAATTGTCGGAGATCAAGGATTTCAGTCTTAAGGAATTTCTCTTACTATATTACTAGTTTGACTAGCACCAACTACTACCAACTTGGTGATGGATAAAGCTTGAATGCCCTTGTTGTTTCGATTAGTAGAGCACTTATAGACTCAGTTTCATATAGTTTCCATTATCTCAGCAAATATGTTGGATGTCATGTGTTATAGTTTCTCTTCTATGATCCATGCGTTTTGTATTATATGTATGAAATTTTCCAATACACAGTCCCCCATGGAGATGACATACCTAATACTGACAACACCATACATTTGTGTGTTGCGTATTTGCCAATAATTGAGCTTTGAGTCTGACAATTGGGTCATCATAGTTATTAATAGTACTTATCCATATTCATGCAACAATATTCTTGCCGAAGGAAGAGTGATAATATCTCGTATATAGTTTAAAATGTAATGTTGTCATCTCATCCATCATATTTTGTGTTCAGGATGGAGATATTGTGGGAAAGTTTAATAGAATCTAATGTTGCAAGAAAACATATAATATTGTGTAGTCAAAGAAGTAGAAGAATTGGTATGAAAAATGGAAGGTTTTGCACTTACGACTACCTTTCTTAGAGCTATAGGAAGGTCAAGTTCTGAGATGGAGTCACGATCTAGGATTATGGAAGATTTTGCTAGCATACCATAGTGTAATGTAGTGATTGCAGTAGTCTCTCTGGCGACCATCTATTGTATGTTTATAGTAGCAAAATCTTTGGGAGCTATTGGTTTAGATTAGATGGTGGAATAAACAACGAAGTGGGCATGAGAAACACTTTAGTTATCTCCTCGAGTTTGGTAGGTGAGGTGGAGAAAGATTGAGTGGACTCAAGAATATTATATCAGCCTAAACCATCGCTTAATATAATTAGGAGAAAGGGCATATTCAAAATTAGTTCATACTCTCTTCTATGCTATGGAGAAAGTACATTTTGGAATTTTAGTTTGTTTTGCAATTAGTGTTAATTCACCAAGGAGTAAATATTGCCTGAATGAGCGTAACCTGTATGCCAATAACTAAAAGCTGCTGATGTAGGAACACTATATAACAAAATATAGATTTCTTCTGGTACGTGGTAATAATCAATGCAACAAACCCCACGTCAATATGTCGATTAGGGATGTGATAAGGATGAGAGTAACAATAATTAATTGATCAACAGATTGTATCGACAAAGCTATCAATAATGTATCTGACTTATTAGTATGAATGTATCAAGAAAACTACCAATAAATGGGAAACTCAACTTAATGCTAAATCATAACTAACAAATTAAGCAATGACAACAGTAACCAAAATGTGACTGCGAACACCAACTGCATTATAGCGTTCAGTACAGCGTAATTATGATAGTAATTTTGGTTTTTCACCATAACCTTATGCAGCCCATCTACCCATATATCAATTGCAATCGAAAATTTATGGTCCTCGATACCTCCCTTAAATTAGCTCAAATATATTATAATGTTACAGCTAGTCAGTTAAAGGTTAAGCAAATATGCTACTAGATCATTGTAAAAAATAAAAAAAAAACTCTTTTTCCTGACCAATCTAATCAGAATGTAACTATACATAATATGAAATATTCTGAGTAGTTCAAGCATCATCGAGGTGGCAACCTTATATGTGCAATCGTATGTTGTCCTATGAATTGACCTCTCAAGTTGATCCACAAAGACAGTTTATGATAAGAGCAGATAGCAATGTTTAATGGCTGACTATGGTCTTTATCTTAGCGTATTTCTTGGCAAATCTTTCCTGATTGGGTTGTGGACAATTGTATGCTGTCAATAGTTCTCGTCACTTAGTGAAAAAAAAAACTTAAAGTTATTTAGGAGTTTTATCTACATGGATACTTTACATGGCAAGGCTAGACAGAAATATATATATATATATATATATATATATATATATATATATATATAATAATAATAATAATAATAATAAAGCTCTCTGTTTAGATTTATCACACAGAGTAAAGGTTTCATCCCATGTAGCTAACATTCTAAGGAGACATGATTCATACAAGGGCTCAAGTAGGAAACATCTAGTTGTTATTTCACTGAATGATTTGATGGAAAACATTAGCACAGAAGCGCTTTTGTCGTCAGATAATATTCAGACCAAGAGATTGTATGGGGCGTGCTTGACTTATTTGTTGAAATCGAGAATGTTGGGTTGTAAGCATGTCGGGACTCCAAGTGATTAATGTCAGCAGCTTAATTTGGTCACCAGATTAATTTATCTCTCGAAGGATTATATATACAGGTCATGTTGTATTTTTCTCACAACAACGGGATCTTAAGGTGGGGCGTTTTATAGATGTACATTGGTCAGTTGGTTAAATGATGGTTGATCTGCCACTAATTATTTGTACAGTTGTTAGTGGAAACCTAGTTAATTGGTGGAGTAAGAAACAAATTGTTATTACTAGTGTAGAAGTAGCATATAGTGCAGCAGAACGTAGAGCTATGACTTGGTGATTGTAAGGTATTATGGTTGAAACAGTGCTAATCTTCAAAATACTGCAGTTTCATACTTGAAACAAGTCTGCTGCTGTTGAATGTTTTATGCGTACAGAGCTCTTTCAATAAAGAAGATGAATGTCGCTTTTCCTGTATTTGTTATTGTATATGTATATATGGATTTATTCTACACTTAGTGTTAAATACTGGAAATTTAAGGGTTAAAAAGGAAAAATCCGAAAGTAGGGACCTAGTTGTGAATAGCGAAATTAGTGGGCTTATTTGCAAAATTCCAAAACTTAATAAAAACCCTACTGTTTCCTCCCAAGAAGCAGTTTTGCCGATTCAGTTTCTTGCCTCGACGCCGAGCCCTAGCCAACCGCCCGACGCCGCACGCGATCTCGGTTTCTTCCTCCCTTCTTGAGTTCGCCCGATCGCAGGCCTTCCTCCACGCGACCTCGGCCAACCCAGCCAGCGAACTCTCTTCACCGTTCTTCCTCCCTTGTCTTCCGGCGAGACACCATCTTCTCAGACTAAGACAGGCGATCGAGGTTTGGTGGAGGGGCTGCGAGATTTCAGTCGTTGGTTCTCCTCTCTACCGAGATCCATAGCTGGCAAGCCTCTAGGGTTTCTGTGAGCATCCTGTAGGTGCGTGTGGATGTCGAATCTGAGTTAGAGGCGACCACGCCGGCACTGAGGCGACCACGTCGGGACTGATCAGCGAGTAATTTCGACTAGTGCATCACAGAAGGTAAGTTGTTGTGATCAAATGTTTTGGTAGAATAGGAATCTGAGTTAGATTTATTGTTGTACAGTGATCGTGTTTCAGATAGTTCTGAACTCTTGTGAGTTGTTGGGAGTAATTGGAATATGGGTTCTTGGTATTGGCACTTGCTTTTTGGCACACTGCCGTAAGTCTTATTTTTAAGTTGGATTTGATTTTGGGATGAGTTGTTGAAGCTATATTCTTGAATCAGAATGCTCTATTAGGTTGCTTTTTGATTTGATTGTGTGTCCTTGGTAGTTTAGATTTTTGGATTTAGATTGTAGTCGGAGTAGAGTTCCTTTGATTAAAATGTAATGTTTAACCTAATCTTGATAAATTAGGTTAAGGAGTTTATCGTTGTTTAAGGTTTAATTAAATAGATATAGTAACGAGAATTTATTTTAATCGTGTTTAGTATTTCGTTTAGCCAAGTTGTTAATTATTATAATAGTTAAACATATGTATTGTATACAGGACCTTGACTTTGGATTCGTTGGTTGGTCGTAGGAGGTTCTGTTCATATACGTTCTTCAATAAAAGGCGGGTACTTCTCCTTTGTACTCGAGTAGTTCTTTTACCTTAAAGCATGGCTAGTTTATGTCTTATAGGTTGCTTGACCTTGTTCTTTGTCGTTTGTTATTTAAACATCGCCGTTGAGACTTACTCTTCGTTGATCTTCGAGTATTCCAAATTCGTTTCTGTACAGTCCTCTGTTGGTTTCCTGTTCTGTAAAGTGCCAGTTGTACACGAGCACTTAGAAGTTCATAAAACACAATTAGGTTTATTTGGCATTAGAAAATACCCTACCTAGTAGTGTAGGTGCATAGTCGTTGGTTTTTGATTTCCGGTTGATTGTATTGATGCATCGTGTATTTGTTAGACTTTGTTGCATCGTTGTTTCTCCGGTTGTTTGTGCATCGTATATCATGCACCATACTTGCACGTTGCATACTAACGACTGTTAGGCTTACATTTGGTTAAGCCGTCGTTAGTCATATTTGTGCTCGATTCACTCAACCACTTGTTGTCGTGGTAGATATTAGAGTGCGAGCACCTGTCCTGTTATGCCAAACAGTGACACCCTCACAGTTGTTTTAGAGGGATGAGTTGTTGGTGGCTCACCCTCACCGTTGTTTGTTTTGAGGGATATTGTAGCTGTGGTAGCTCCCCCGATGTACTGGGGTTTGGAGTGTAGGCTCCCAGCATCCTGTCCACTCAACCACGCCTTATGTGGTATTATTGTTGTTGGTTATTGTTGTTGTTGGAGTGATACAGTTGTCACAGCCCTACCCACTCGGTCACACAGATGGGATGTGTTGACGGCTTGACTAGCGTCAGGGGTGACACATGTCATTGCATCATGTGCATACGTATTTCTTTTATGCATTTGCTTGTGTTTGATGCACTTATATGAGCTATGATTGTTGCATATGTATGACATGCATGTCTATCTTGATGTTATTATTGTTGATTTATTTTATACCTGTTTAGTTATTATTCGGTTTTATACCATGTCGTATTGTATTGGTTATGCATGATTAGGTAAATCTGATATTTCTTATGGACTGTACCTTTTGATTCTCTACTTCGTTATCTTATTTATGCCATGCTTATTGTCTACTCATATACCCGCAGAGTCCGCTCGGACTCACCACCCCTGCTTCCCTTTTTGTTGTTTCAGATAGCAGGTAGTGGTATTGCTTGGAGCCAGGAAATGATCCAGTTGTCAGTCCTTCAGTTTCACCGGGTGATTTTGGTTTGGAGTTGTTTCAGAGTTGAGTTACTTTTCCGTATTGGGTATAGTTGTTTTGTTTTCAGTACTTGGTAAAGTCGCCTCTTATTTATTATCAGTTTTGCTTGTCGATATCAGAGACGTTTGAGATCTCTTTGGATTTAGTTTCTTTTATATTTAAGGTGGCTGAGCCACCCGTTATCTTTTGGTTGATACAAAACTGCGTGGTTGTGTTTCATATTACAGTTGTGATGGCTGAGCCATCTTTTATTTATTATTGTGATGCCAGCCGCTTGTGGCTGAGCTATATTGGTGGTGAGATATATGTATAAATTGTCCCATATTGTCCGCCGTACAGGGGAGATGCTGCTCGATTTTCGAGCAAGCATGTGCCTCTGGGGGCGTGACACTTAGTGGAACTGTAGATCTTAGATTTGGTTGTAGTTGAATTTAACATTGATACCATATGAAATGGAGTTAGTATAGGATCTGATCCTCGATGTTGTTTTGGTTTAGAACCCTATTTTGAATAGGTTGATTTTGTTGGTTAGCTTTGCTGTTCTAATTTGGAGGAAAACTTATACCGATCTGTTTGGAACGAAATTCTTGCCATAAGTTTTCATTGTTGCAGATTTGTGATAAGAAAGTAGTTTGCTATCTTGGTGAGGTCTCACTATGTTTGTTGTGGTGAACCTGGGTTGATGTGAAGTTGATTTCTGGAAGAATTAAGTTTGATTAACCATATCTAGAATTAGGAGTTTAACCTAATTATGATGATTAGGTTAGGAAGTAACGCGTTGTTACTTAAAATTTACTCAAGTAGGTGGTATGATTAGGATTTATTTTAATTATTAGTTATGTGTAGATCAGCTGTGCCTAGCATATTAGTCTTCAGTTTACTAGCCTCAGCAGATGGTCGAAGCTACAAGTTATCAGACTCAGCAGACGGTGGGAGCTCCAGCACCTCAGACTATGCAGCTAGCAGCAATTCAGATGATTCGGCCACTGCCTCTTCAGACGATGCCACCATCAGTTTCCAGAGATGGACCGGATTTACACGCTCACCAGAGAGAAGGCACAGCAGGTTGATGAATCGGTTTTCTGAGATATTAAAGAGCTGTAGGGTATCTATGTGTAGGTCACTGCTTGTAACTGGGTAGCTACCGTTAGAGAGATGTGGAACATTTCCCAATATGGTAGATAACACATTTGTCTCGCAATCATGGTTGAGGTTAACCATGAGAGATACAGGTTGTTAATATTTGTTGTTGTTGACTAGTACCTGTTAGGGTGACTAGTATCTGTTGTGGTTTACTGGCTAAATTTGGGGGACCAAATTTTTTTTAGTGGGGGAGAATATTGAGAACCAAAATTTTAGAGGGTCTCTTTGCAAATTAGGGACCTAGTTGAGATTTTTCAAACTTGAAGGGCTTATTTGCAAAAAGCCAAAACAATAATAAAACCATAAATCCCTCTCACCGATTCAGTTTTCTCCCCAATGCCACTCGCCCATTGCCTTTGTCTCGACGCCGCCGCAGACCCCCGCACGCGAGCGGTTTCGCCCGACGCCGCCGCTGTCGCCTCTTCCCGACGCTGCCGTCGTCGCCTCTCCCCAACGCTATCCCTCTCCCCTTCACCCTCTTCTCCTTCTTCTCCGGTGCGCACGAGCAGAGTGCCACATGCATTTTCCCAGTAAGTATCTCGCCCAATCGCCAACTTTGGGAGAGCCAACGTCCTTTTTCCTCGTCGGTATTGCTGTGTTCATTGCCTGCCGCCGGCACAAGGGGTAATCCATGACTTCCTTGGATTTATTTCGTATTTCTCTCTTAGTATCTCTATGGATGGGTCTGATTTATGATTGTTGCTTCGGTCGATTGGTCGGCAAGGGTTGGGGGCAGTGTGATTGATTGTTCTTGTTGTGTTCTTGGGTTTTGCTGTGAGGTGTGGGTTTTAGTTTCTTTATTCATGTTGTGAGCACCTCAAGGTTTGGGATTTGCTTGGTTGTTGTTGGTTAACCGAATTTCATTTGGATTAGTCTTGGGTAAGGTTGTTTTGGTCTTGACACTGTTTACCATAGGATACATATACGAGTCAACTTGATCTGCCTTGGGAGCTAGGGAGTAATAGATTAATTAATGGCAGGATTAATTAGGAAGGAAATTAACTAATTGATTTGAAGGGTGATTACAGGTTAAGTTTTGAGTAATTTATCGTGGAGCAGTAGAAATTATATTATGCTTGTTATGATTGAGGAGTTAACCGGTATTAAAGTAATTCTTTGAGTTCAATTTGGGGATCAAACCTAAACATCTAATCTTGTAAATTGGATTTAAAAAGGAACTCATAGTTGTTTGAAATCTAGTTAAATAGATATTATAATTAGGATTCATCCTAATCATATTTCGTATTTCGTTTAGCTAAGTTGTTAATTTTATAAACAGCTAAACTATTCCTATGGTACAGGACCTTGATTTGGATTCGATTGGTTGATCGTAGAAGGTCCTCATCGTTTACGAACTTCTAATAAAGGCGGGTACTTCTCCTTTGTACTCGAGTAGTTTTATTTACCTTAAAAGCATGACTATATTATGTCTGATAGGTTACTTGACCTTGTTCTTTGTCGTTATTTAAAACATCGCCGTTGAGACTTATTCTTCGTTGATCTTTGAGTATTCCCAAATTCGTATCTGCACAGTCATCTATTGATTTTCTGTTCTGTAAAGTGCCGCTTGTACGCGAGTACTTAGAAGTCCATTAAACATGGATAGGCTTATTTGGCATTAGAAATACCCTACCTAGTAGTGTAGGTGTATAATCGTTGCTTTTCGATTTCTGGATGGTTGTATTAATGCATCGTATACCTGTTGGATTTTGTTGCATCATTGTTTCTTCGGTTGTTTGTGAATCATATAGCATGCACCATACTTGCACGTTGCATACTAACGACTGTTGGGCTTACATTTGGTTAAGCCGTCGTTAGTCATATTGTTGCTCGATTCACTCAACCACTTGTTGTCGTGGTAGATATTAGAGTGCGAGCATCTGTCCTGTTATGTCAAACAGTGACACCCTCACCGTTGTTTTAGAGGGATGAGCCGTTGGTGGCTCACCCTCACCATTGTTTTTCGAGGGATATAGTAGCTGTGATAGCTCCCCCTAGATATAGGGGTCTGGAGTGTGGGCTCCCCAGCATCCTGTCCACTCAACCACGCCTTCTGTGGTATTTATATGTTGGAGTGCGTACAGTTGTCACAGCCCTACCCACTCGGTCACACAGATGTGATGTGTTGGCGGCTTGACTGGCGTCAGGGGTGACACATGTCATTGCATCATGTGCATACGTATTTCGTTTATACATTTTCCTGTGATTGTTGCATTTATATGAGCTATGGTTGTTGCACATGATTGACATGCATGTATATCTTGGCTTTATTGTTATTGCGTCGTTTTACACCTATTTAGTTGTTATTCGGGGTTATACCATGTCGTATTATATTGGTTATGCATGATTAGGTAAATCCTATAATTCTTATGGACTGTACATTGTTGATTTCTCTACTCGTTTATCCTTATTATGCCATGTTTATTTGTCTACTCATATACCCGCAGAGTCTGCCCGGACTCACCACCCCTGCTTTCCTTTCTGTTGTTTCAGATAGCAGGTAGACGTATTTCTTGGAGCCAGGAGAGGATCCAGTTGTCGGTCCCCAGTGTCGAGTTGAGTTATTTTTCAATATTCGGTTTAGTTGTTTGTTTTCAGTACTTGTAGTTGCATTTTATTCTAATATAAACTTCGTGGTTGTGTTTACTTCTATATATGTGATGCTAGCCGCATGTGGCCAAGCTTTTATGGTGAGATATATGTATTATTGTCCCATATTGTCTGCCGTACAGGGGAGATGTTGTCCGATTTTCGAGGAAGCATGTACCTCTGGGGGCATGACATTTACTACATGAAAAGTAGAGTAGCCTTCACAATCGAAGTTTATGAGTATAATACCAAACCCTAATTATAAGTTCATTTTTTATCTATATCTACCAAGAAATGTTCTCACGGTGCATTGGATATGAGACTGTAAATCATTCAATGTAAAAGTGATAAAGTTAAACTCTGCCCTATGGTGTCATTATAGTGAAAATAGTTGACAATTTTGATGAATACTTCAACTTTTTATTTATAATAAATATAGGTTTCCAACTCACAATATTGCATAGTCATCTAATAATAGTATGGAGAATGACCCATCACTTAAAGATCAATCTAATTTATTGCTTTCAAGATTTCTGTTTCTATTAATGGAGTTAATTTCATAAGAGTATTTTTTTAAGACAGTCCACAAAAATTTATTCTTATTTATTCTTATTCTACGAGTCTCTAAGATATGCACATGTTAATAAACAATAGACAACCCAATTTAATTTTAAATTATAACTAGTATTTCACTCGTGCGAGCACGGACATTATTTTATATAATTAAGTATTAAAATTAGTAAATATGAGTATTTGAATAAATAAGTAAAATACAAATAAACTAAATTGATTATAGATTATATAATTAGAAAAAGCAAAATAATTTATAGATTTTGTAAAACTTCCTTAAATACAATATTTGTTGTCGAATTTTTATGATTGCTATCACCATTACGTATCAAAATTTTTTCTTAGTCCCTTGTAGGTTGTAGCTCGGAATATAATAAAAAACAACTCCATATAAGACATTGTTTTTATACATAATTTTATATACGACGAATTATATGCTCTATAATTATATAGAATTCAATTGTGGAATTGATATAAAAATAATTATATAGAGCTTTATCATTATTCTCTGCAATAATGATATTTTTTATAGCAAATATAAGACCTTTTTTAAGAATAAGTTTCACTCTCTTGGACCTTTTATTGTTCCATATATGCGTTCACCCTACACAAATATATACAGAGTAAATATTGATTAAAAAAATTAAAAAATTAAATAAATATGTAAAATAATACGGCAATTTATCAAAAGGCGTACCTAAGAATTGGAAATTACCAATTCCGTATCATAGTTTCTATTTTACCAAAGGGCGCATGCCTTTATGTGAACTTTCTTTTATACCCCTCCTTCTAACTGCTGTCTTTCTCATTCTCTCTCTCAGCAATAAATTTCGAGACGATAGCACGTGACTTTTATTTTAAAATAATATATTATGAAATCGACGCTAAAAACGTAAGATAAAAATTAAAAAAATATTTCAGTTAAAATTAACTCATCCAACGTGATTTAAAAATATAAATAAATAATTTTTATATTTGATTAATAAAAATTAATATATTAAATAATATTTAATAAATATATTAATATATATAAAAAATTCAAAAAAAAAACGTATGCTGAGCAATAAAAAAATGTAAAAAAATTCAAAAAAACGAATTCAGAATAAAAAAACGCAAAACAAATTCAAAAAAAATAACGAATTCAGAAATCAAAACGAAAACGCAAAAAAAATTTAAAAAAAACGAATTCAGAAATTAAAAAAAAACGTTGCTGCAGAAATTAAAAAAAAACTGGGCCTGAAATAAAATATTTCAGGCCCACGTTGGGCCTGAAATCTTTTGATTCAGGCCCGACGTGGAATCAAAATTTTTTTTATTTTAAAAATATATTAATATATAAAAAACCTATCAAAACACTTAATTTGAAATTAAAATGCATGGTCTGAAGTCACGCTAGGAGGGCCTGAACATAGATGTGATGTCCATGAGTGAATTTTGGTCAAAACCCACTGATATTTCTAAACTACTCCTATTTGATTTGTGATATCTAATATATAGATGTTTGGACACCTAAAACATCATCTCCTACCTCTACCCTCTCTATTGATATGGAGTTTTCAGAAATCCAGATATAGGAGGTCCATCAGTGAGTTTTGGTCAAAACTCAATGATATTTCTAAACTACTCTTATTTGATTGGTAATATCTAATATATAGATGTTTGGACACCTAAAACATCATCTCCTACCTCTACCCTCTCTATTCATATGGAGTTTTCAGAAATCCAGATATGGGAGGTCCATCAGTGAGTTTTGGTCAAAACTCACTGATGGACCTCCCATATCTGGATTTCTGAAAATGATGAAACAGAACCTTACTCTCAGTGAGAGTATCAAGACTTTCATTGATGTCTCACGCCATATTGAATTGGAGGCGGAGAGAATAGAATCTGCAAGGATTTCTGAACAAGATTTTGTAGTTGAAGGTTCTGGATCCAAGAATAAGAAAAGATGGTTCAAGAAAGGAAAGGGTAAGGGAAAAGAAGTTGGTGCTACTGCTGTGCAAGACCCAATCAAGAAGAAAGGAAAGAAGTATGGAAGGAAACCTAAAAGCAAGCTGACTTGCTATAACTGTGGTAAGAATGGTCACTTTGCTCGGGAATGTACTAAGCCAAAAAAGGTAGATCCATGTTTGTTTTCTTTTCATGAGTTTTATGTTGCTAGTTCAGTGTTGTTAGATGATTCTTATCCTTTATAGATTATAGATTCAGGAGCAACGAATCATGTAGCGTCGGGTACCAGCTAGCAATAAGTAGATATATGTGGGAAACAATTCAAGAATTGAAATCAAAGGAATTGACACTTGCAAACTCATCCTTCATGGTAGACATACCTTGTTTCTACATGATGTCCTGTATGCTACTAAGATTCGACGGAATTTGGTTTTTGTTAATTATCTTCTTGAATTGGGTTACTGTATGAACTTTTATAGTGGTTGTGTGGAACTCTGATAATTAACTCTGTGTTAATTGGATATGGTTACGAATCAATGGTTTCATGATTTTTGATGTGGAACCAAATGTTAATTATGGAAATAATGGTTATTTTCAAACATTGCTCTTACTAGCGATGCTGAAGTTAATCACGATATTTGGCATGCTAGATTGGGACATATAGGACAAGAAAAAATGAATAGATTAGCGAGAGAGGGTCTGTTCGACACTTGTGCTAAAGTTGACTTGTCTATATGTGAGCATTGTCTTGCTGGTAAAGCAACTAGGAAACCATTTAGTAAGGCTATTGGAGCTGAATCACCTTTGCAATTGATTCATTCGGATATTTGTGGTCCAATGAACGTGAAGGCTAGACATGGAAGTTCTTATTTCATTTCATTTATCGATGACTCCATGCGTTTTGTGTTAGTAGGAGCCCTAGAGTCAATTATGTGATGATTGACTAGGAATTTTTTGTATCATATTCTATCATTAATAAAGACATGTTTGGTTATTATACTTTATATTTGTGCCAAATAACTAAGCATAATAATGTCCTTGGGTAGTAGGTTCTTGTCTACATTATATCGATTGGTTGAATCGATAGTGAGATGATATAGAGAACACTACACTAAACCATTCCTAGTCAAGCATTAATATTCAGGGATAATATTAATACATGGAGACTAGAATGTAGGTCAATTGATGACTTGAACTCACAAGTCATGGATATATGATACCAAGTTGATACATGGGTATACATTAGAGAATGTGTACTGAATTGATCCGCCATAAGAAAGTTTCATAGATTGTCATATGAGTGTCATAAACTTTCTCATGTGACTATTAGTATGAATAGTCCTTAGACCTGAAGTCACTACGGTTCCCTACATAAGGAGTTATGTACTTTGATATCGTCAAACGTCACCTGTAACAGGGTGGACTATAAAGGTGATTACTAGATATGTAATGAATTATGCGGAGGAATGTGAATGATATAGATGGGATTATCTCTCCCATATGATAGGAGTGATATCTGTGGGCCCCTTGATCGAGTAGGACTACTAAAACGCGTGACTATGCTCAAATGAGTCAATATGAGATATTGAGCTCATTTGTTTCAGTGAATCTACTTGGGGATCAAGAAACACAATGATTAATCGAGGATAACACGGTTTATGCCTCATTGGTCAATCTAAATATCGAGGATGGAAGGACAAGGTTATATATTGTCATAGTCATGGAGGTTAAGTCGGATCTCGATTTTCTCGTCACTTGGGTAGCAATGATGCATTGTTAGATGTCGCTCATTGCTTATGTATCTAAAAAGGTTTAGACATATTGCCAACGTTACGAGAACCTATTGGGTCACACACTAAGGACACGATGCTTCGGAGATTAATTGATCTTAATTTGACTAAGATTTGATCCGAATGGGATTAATTGAGTTAGACTCAAGTGAATCCAATTGGATTATGGGATTGAGATCTAATTTGAGTTTGACTCATTTAGATTAGACTCAACTACATTTGAATGAGATATTAATTTATTAAAATGTTTATAAATTAATAATAGAGAAAGATGAAAAGTTTCTCTTCATTGGATGAAGAGAAGTTGAAGAGGCACATGAGTAAATGTGCTCGAAGTGGGTTTTTATTAGCATTAATGGAGGGAAGCTAAAGGGACAAAAACTCTTCATATTCTTGGGATGAGTATAAAAGAGTTTTTCTTGTCATTTGGATAAAGAACTTGTCATTCTTCCTTCCCTTCCTTCTCTTGGCCAAAATCCCTCTTCTTCCTCTCCTTCTTGCTTTGTGAATCTCCTCTTGTGGCTAGCACCACAAAGGTGATTCTTCTCCGAAGCTTGAAAGATTATGTTCGTGTGGATACGCATAGAGGCATGGACACTTGAACGTGCAAGAGATCCGACATACTTTGGACAAGCGGGATAAGCGAACGGCACGCACCAAAGGTATACCTATACGATAGGAATTTGTAAATTAACATTCTATGAGTTTTCATTTGCATGGATCGCTCGTGGGATCTCTTATTTCTGCTGCGATATTTTGAATATTTTGGCCTATAGATCCCTACATTTTGGTCATGTGTATTTGATTTCTCATCAATCTGAAGCATTAGATTACTTTAATCGTTATTTGAACAAAGTTGAGAATCAATTGGAACATAAGGTTAAAACCTTTCGCACTGACCATAGAGGTGAATATTTGTCTAATCAGTTCAAGACAATATGTAATGAGAAAGGGATTATTAGACAGCTAACTATCTCTGGGACTCCACAGTAAAATGGAGTTGCTGAAAGAAGAAATCGAACTCTTCTCGAAATGGTTAGGTTGATGATGGCTCAAGCTAATTTGCCTATTTCATATTGGGGAGATGCATTATTGGCTGCAACTTACATACTTAACCGATTGTCTTCTAAATCTGTTTCATCCACTCCATATGAACTTTGAACAGGTAGAAAATCAGATTTGAGTAATCTGAGACCCTGGGGCTATGCTACTTATATTCATAATAAAACTCACAAATATGAAAAATTATGACCCAGGGGCAGAAAGTGTATCTTTGTAAAATATTCTGATACCTATAAAAGTTATATTTTTATTGGTGAGCAACTAGATGGAATCATTTCTGAAATAGAATCAAGTGATGCTACTTTTCTCCAAACTGAGTTCCCAACAGGAAGTGAAGTTGATAAGTCGATTCCTCTATTTGCAACAGAGAAGCAGGATACTGTTCCTTTATCAACGAATCAGGAATCACAGGGGATACCTGAATCTAGTCAACCTAGTAGGAGTAAATGACCTATGAATGATTCAGTTTCTCAACAGTCTAACCTGCGAAGAAGTAGTCATCAAATTATTCCTCTGAGAAGGTTTGACATTGAGAATGAGGCATTAATGATTCTCCCTGTTGATGATGAGGAACCTCGAATAGTTGAGGAAGCATTGAAATACTCAGTTAAGGAGAAATGAAAAGTTTCAATAGATGAGAAAATGGAGTCCATGAGAAAGAATTAAGTTTAAGATTTAGTAGATCTTCCACCGGGCCGAAGGGCTATTGGGAATAAGTGGATTCTCAAAATTAAGAGGAAAGCGGATGGGTCGATTAATTGATACAAAGCTCGTTTGGTTGCAAAAGGATATACCCATATGGAGGGTATTGATTTTAAAAAGGCATTCTCCTCAGATGTGAAGTTTGTGTCAATACGAGTTATCCTAGCTATAGTAATACATTTTGACTTAGAATTACATCAAATGGATGTAAAGACGGGTTTCCTTAATAGTAATCATGACGAGGAAATCTATATGGCACATCTAGAAGGTTATATAGCTGAGGGTCAAGAGAATAAAGTATGTAGACTTACAAAGTCTATGTATGGGCTAAAGCAGCCGTCAAGGCAATGAAACATAAGATTCAATGAAGTTATTTTGTCTTATGGTTTCCAAATAATCAATAAGGATCATTGTGTTTACCTAAGGAAGGATAAAGGAAAGTTTATCATTTTATCATTATATGTTCATGATATGCTAATAGCTGGAAGTGACTTAAAGTTTGTGATTGAAGTCAAGTCTTGGCTTTCATCACAATTTGATATAATAGATATGGGAGAAGCTAAGTACATCTTAGGAGTACAGATCATTCGTGATCAATCAAAAAGACTTTTGGATTTGTCCCAATAAGCTTATATATATCACTAAGATGCTACAACACTTCAATATGTTTGATTGCAATATTGAACAAACACCAACAGCGAAAGGTGTTGTTCTAAGCAAAAGTATGTCTCCCAAAACTCCTGAAGTGATAGCCTATATGAAGAAAAAAAATATATGCTAGTGTCATTAGTAATTTTGATGTACACTATATTGTGTATTCGTCCTAATATAAGCTATGTTGTTAGCTTAGTTAGTCGTTTCCAGTCAAACCTAGGATCGAGATATTGGAAACCGATGAAAAGGATATTCAAATATCTCAAAGGGACAGTATTATTGCCTCTACTTCCAGGGATCAAAGCTAAGTCTGAAGGGCTACACAGATGTAGATTGGGCAGGGGACCTTGATGACAAAAAATCCACATCTGGCTATACTTTCTTGCTGAATGGTGTCGTCATCTTATGAAACAGCAAGAAACAGGCTTGTGTAGTGCTGTCGATAATGGAGGCTGAGTATGTGGCTTGTGCAGCTGCTATACAAGAAGCTGTCTAGTTAAGAAGGTTCTTAAAACATTTGAAGATTATTAAGGACAGTGGGAGTCCTGTTACAGTGTATTGTCACAATCAAGCTTCTATAGCTTTTTCCAAGGATCCTAAATATCACAGCAAAGGTAAGCACATAGAAATTAAAAATAATTTTGTAAGGGATATCGTTGACAAGAAAAAGATAATTCTTGAGTACATCCCTACATGAGCAATGTTTGCAGATCCTTTTACTAAGTTATTGACTAAAGAGTCATTTCATGGACATATAAATCTTTGGGACAACACAAGGTGTAATATATTGTAAAGATTGTTATATTTATAAAATGCTAGATCTATTTTGTGTAAATGTATTTGTTACATTTGGATAAAAATCTCGATGAGCATGTTGTCAGGTTGAGATTGGTTCACTCATATGGACAATCATCTCTATTTGTTAAGTATAAATAGAGGTAAGACTATTACTTATGAGACAACCTATGTAGTTGTAAATAAAGACATACTCGTAAGTTGGGGTCGTCTTGATTTTCATATCAAGACGAAATCATTTAAGTAATTATCGGAGTAAATGAACCCACCATTTGCTGAATCTGATGAAGGCCGGATTGGAATTCATATGTTGAATTCAGGATTAGACATTAGGTATGTCTAGATAAAAATTTGTACGATGTTAATTTTGATAAAAACATGCACTCTTTATTTGTTAAAGAGAAAAATATCGTAGCATGTGATTCATGCCACATGTGGTGTAGCGACAATAAGGGTAGTAGAAGAATGGATCCCTACTTCTCTACTATGTGAGACCCTTGGGATTATAAGTTAATCTCAAAGTTACCCTAAGTGACTATTTGGCTGTCTACTTGAAGTTCTAATCAGTGTCTACTACTTTAGCGTGTATATTATTGACTATGGATGATTCAGTCTATGGAGCATAACTATGAAAGCGACTGATTAGAATGAATAGATTCTAGCTAAAAAGGAAGATTAAAATTGATTTACATCTGTGATATTTATTCACTGGTCGACCAATTATATTTTTTGTTGAGTACTTAAAATGTGATTGTGAATAAATGTATTGATTAAATATGTTTAACATGCTCTGGACATAGTAGTCAAATGAGGGATTAGAGATGTTCACAATGACGTAAATATTTAATCTGGGTAAGACAAGTTAATTATGTCTCAGATTCGTTCTATAGAGCAACTAAGTTAAGTGTAACAACTTTCTTAGTAGTTATTGCTAAGCGTGTTTGCTGTCACACAAATCATTTTTCCTGAAGTATGAATTCAATGTTCTTACATGGTCTTTGTGACTAGATAATCTTTTATGGATTAACTTGGATGAGTAGGAAATGTTAGAGTTAGGAAGACTAGAAGGCACCCCTTCCTCTTCCTCTTTCAATGTAATGAATTCCTCCATTTATGGAGGAATAGGAAGAGTTCATGTGCTCTTACAAATGGGCGTCCAAAGCAATCCAAAAAAATACACAGAGAGCAGAATTCATCGCAAGAGGGATTGGTTTGTGGCTAAAAGAGAGCAGTTCATTTTTCATTGTTTTCTTGACAACAAGAGAAGACAAAATCCTCCATCGATCATTGTAAGTCTAATTTACTTGTGAATCGTCTTATGCTTAAGATCTAGCATTAATACTTAATTGATCAACCTTGACCAAGTTACTTTGCCAATTGTAAACAGATTTTATTATACATATTGTTCAAAGCAATCATCAAAATCATTGAGTTTGATTGCGCCAATATTTTACTATATGAAAAGTAGAGCAGCCTTGACAGTCGAAGTTTATGAGTATAATGCCAAACCGTAATTATAAGTTCATTTTTTATCTATACCTACCAAGAAATGTTCTCACAGTGCATTGGATGTGAGACTGCAAATCATTCAATGTAAAAGTGATAAAGGTTAAACTCTGCCCTGTGGTGCCATTATAGTGAAAAACCTTGATAATTTTGATGAATACTTCGACTTCTGATTTATAATAATATAGGTTTCCAACTCACAATATTGCATAGTC
>JAGFNQ010001439.1:242774-298121 GCA_024364735.1 Boesenbergia rotunda | reverse complement strand
GATGTACACTATATTGTGTATTCGTCCTAATATAAGCTATGTTGTTAGCTTAGTTAGTCGTTTCCAGTCAAACCTAGGATCGAGATATTGGAAACCGATGAAAAGGATATTCAAATATCTCAAAGGGACAGTATTATTGCCTCTACTTCCAGGGATGAAAGCTAAGTCTGAAGGGCTACACAGATGTAGATTGGGCAGGGGACCTTGATGACAAAAAATCCACATCTGGCTATACTTTCTTGCTGAATGGTGCCGTCATCTTATGAAACAGCAAGAAACAGGCTTGTGTAGTGCTGTCGACAATGGAGGCTGAGTATGTGGCTTGTGCAGCTGCTATACAAGAAGCTGTCTAGTTAAGAAGGTTCTTAAAACATTTGAAGATTATTAAGGACAGTGGGAGTCCTGTTACAGTGTATTGTCACAATCAAGCTTCTATAGCTTTTTCCAAGGATCCTAAATATCACAGCAAAGGTAAGCACATAGAAATTAAAAATAATTTTGTAAGGGATATCGTTGACAAGAAAAAGATAATTCTTGAGTACATCCCTACATGAGCAATGTTTGCAGATCCTTTTACTATGTTATTGACTAAAGAGTCATTTCATGGACATATAAAATCTTTGGGACAACGCAAGGTGTAACATATTGTAAAGATTGTTATATTTATAAAATGCTAGATCTATTTTGTGTAAATGTATTTGTTACATTTTGATAAAAATCTCGATGAGCATGTTGTCAGGTTGAGATTGGTTCACTCATATGGACAATCATCTCTATTTGTTAAGTATAAATAGAGGTAAGACTATTACTTATGAGACAACCTATGTAGTTGTAAATAGAGACATACTCGTAAGTTGGGGTCGTCTTGATTTTCATATCAAGATGAAATCATTTAAGTAATTATCGGAGTAAATGAACCCACCATTTGCTGAATCTGATGAAGGCCGGATTGGAATTCATATGTTGAATTCAGGATTAGCATTAGGTATGTCTAGATAAAAATTTGTACGATGTTAATTTTTGATAAAAACATGCACTCTTTATTTGTTAAAGAGAAAAATATCGTAGCATGTGATTCATGCCACATGTGGTGTAGCGACAATAAGGGTAGTAGAAGAATGGATCCCTACTTCTCTACTATGTGAGACCCTTGGGATTATAAGTTAATCTCAAAGTTACCCTAAGTGACTATTTGGCTGTCTACTTGAAGTTCTAATCAGTGTCTACTACTTTAGCGTGTATATTATTGACTATGGATGATTCAGTCTATGGAGCATAACTATGAAAGCGACTGATTAGGAATGAATAGATTCTAGCTAAAAAGGAAGATTAAAATTGATTTACATCTGTGATATTTATTCACTGGTCGACCAATTATATTTTTTGTTGAGTACTTAAAATGTGATTGTGAATAAATGTATTGATTAAAGATGTTTAACATGCTCTGGACATAGTAGTCAAATGAGGGATTAGAGATGTTCACAATGACGTAAATATTTAATCTGGGGTAAAGACAAGTTAATTATGTCTCAGATTCGTTCTATAGAGCAATTAAGTTAAGTGTAACAACTTTCTTAATAGTTATTGCTAAGCGTGTTTGCTGTCACACAAATCATTTTTCCTGAAGTATGAATTCAATGTTCTTACATGGTCTTTGTGACTAGATAATCTTTTATGGATTAACTTGGACGAGTAGGAAATGTTAGAGTTAGGAAGACTAGAAGGCACCCCTTCCTCTTCCTCTTTCAATGTAATGAATTCCTCCATTTATGGAGGAATAGGAAGAGTTCATGTGCTCTTACAAATGGGCGTCCAAAGCAATCCAAAAAAATACACAGAGAGCAGAATTCATCGCAAGAGGGATTTGGTTTGTGGCTAAAAGAGAGCAGTTCATTTTCATTGTTTTCTTGACAACAAGGAGAAGACAAAATCCTCCATCGATCATTGTAAGTCTAATTACTTGTGAATCATCTTATGCTTAAGATCTAGCAGTTAATACTTAATTTGATCAACCTTGACCAAGTTACTTTGCCAATTGTAAACAGATTTTATTATACATATTGTTCAAAGCAATCATCAAAATCATTGAGTTTGATTGCGCCAATATTTTACTATATGAAAAGTAGAGCAGCCTTGACAGTCGAAGTTTATGAGTATAATGCCAAACCGTAATTATAAGTTCATTTTTTATCTATACCTACCAAGAAATGTTCTCACAGTGCATTGGATGTGAGACTGCAAATCATTCAATGTAAAAGTGATAAAGTTAAACTCTGCCCTGTGGTGCCATTATAGTGAAAAACCTTGATAATTTTGATGAATACTTCGACTTCTGATTTATAATAAATATAGGTTTCCAACTCACAATATTGCATAGTCATCTAATAATAGTATGGAGAATGACCCTTCACTTAACATCGATCTAATTTTTTGCTTTCAATATTTCTATTTTATTAATGGAGTTAGTTTCATAAGAGTAATTTTTAAGACAATCCACAAAATTTTTTTTCTTATTCTACGAGTCTCTAGGAGATGCACATGTTAATAAACAATAGCAACATAATTTAATTTTAAATTATAACTAGTATTGTACATGTGCGAGCACGTTTTTTATATAATTAAGTATTAAAATTAGTAAATATGAGAATAAATAAGTAAAATACAAAATAAACTAAATTGATTATAGATTATATAATAAGAAAAAGAAAAATAATTTATAAATTTTGTAAAACATCCTTAAATACAATATTTGTTGTTGAATTTTTATGATTGCTATCACTATCACGTATCAAAATTTTTTTATAGACCCTTGTAGGTTGTAGCTCGGAATATAATAAAAAACAACTCCATATAAGACATTGTTTTTATATAAAATTTTATATACAGCTAATTATATGCTCTATAATTATATAGAATTCAATTGTGGAGTTGACATAAAAATAATTATAAAGAGCTTTATCATTATTCTCTGCAATAATGATATTTTTTATAGCAAATATAAGACCTTTTATAATAATTATAAAGAGCTTTATCATTATTCTCTGCAATAATGATATATATATTTTTAATAACAAAAGTACGTAATTATGTTTCCGATTATTAGGTTTGTTTATGGACAATGAACTTACAAATAAAATAATACTTTATTGATCCGATTATTGCAAAGAAAGTATCAATAATATATATATATATTTTAATAATCAAACGTTCAAAGCATTCAATAATATAAAATATTTACATTGTTGATAGGAATTTGAAAAGAAAATATTTATAATATATTTATTTTTAATAATCAAACATTTATTTTTTTTTTTTATAAAATTTCTACTTTTCAGAGGCAACTCTACTTTTATATAGTCACAAATAAATATTTATTACTTTGATGACACTAATTTGTAAAGAAATTATTATTGATATATCTATTTTAATAATCAAGCATTTTAAAGTTTTCTATAATCAAACATTAATGATTTTTAATAATCAAATATTTATAATCAAAGAATTGATGATATATTCTTAGTAATTTTAGTAGAGATATATATGGGGTGCAACTGAATAAATAACAAAAGTCAATTTTCTCCCATCTTTGGCCTAATGGAATACCAAAATAACTAATATTTATTAAAATTAGCATTTTCAAATCCCAAAATAAATAACTATATTTAACATATAAACCTCCAACAATTAAAGCTCTCTACATTTCTCTCCCCTATAAATATATACAACTATGCTCTCAAGGGAATTCAAAGTCACATCTAAAGCATCAATTCAAACAAGCTAGAAAAACCTTGATGCAAATGTGGTCGGTACGAGCCATTGGAATTCTATGTATACTTGTTCTATCTTTGCTTTCGGGAAGTGGAATGGCATCAGACAATCCTGTCATATATGACTACTCTCCTTACTTCCGTGTCTACAAAGACGGCTTTGTTGAGCGACTCAAGGCGGAGGAGCAAACGCCAGCCGGCCTCGACCCCCTCACTAGTGTCAACTCCAAGGATATCCGCATTTCCAGCGATGTCTCTGCCCGCATCTATCTTCCTCCTGTTAGTACCTCTACTAGCGGAAAGCTCTCCCTCATCCTCTACTATCGAGGCGGCGGCTTCTGCATATACACTTCTGCCTCTCCCATCGTCCACCGCCATCTCAATGGCCTCGCGGCCGTCTCCTCTTCTATCATCTTCTCCGTCGACTACCGTCGCGCTCCAGAACGCCATCTCAATGGCCTCGCGGTCCATTAGAGACGGTTGACTATGATCAAGCTCAAGAAGTTAGGATGGTCCAAGAAGAGAAGCTTGTCTACCGATCGGCCAGGTGTAGGTGGGCAGGCTCTGCCGATCAGCTATGTTTTGGTAGACAAGCCAACCAATTTGATGGATGCTTAACTTTATGGAGTCGGTTGGTGATGCTGTCGAGTTAGATTACCTGGATAAATAGGACGTCGATCGGCCATTTGAAGCAGCATGCCGATTGGGATCATTTTGCTTGAGTGAAACCTTCAAATGAGGGACAATAGGGGTCATAGTCTACAACTAAGCTCAATCCCATAACATTCTGTAGGCTTATGAGGGTGTAAGCTGAGTGAGTTCAAAATCTCCGAGTAGAACGAATCAATTTGGAGATAATGTTGAGAGTCACCGTAACTTTATTAATGAGAATGTGAGGTATATAAATATCATTATAAATGTAAAATATAAAAATATCTAAAATATTAGAAAACAAATATATACATAAATAAGAAATAAATAAATACATAATAGAAAGCAAATAAGTGTATAAATAGAGTCCTTAATTGATTCTGGAGTTAGTTAAATGCAAGAGTTCGGAGAATAAAATACATATCTTCGGGCTAAAGTCACATGGAACTTAATCCAATCAATTAGAAGAGATTTTCAATCAATTGTAGTTCTTGATCAATTGATTGGAAGATGGTCCAACCTTTAGTTGCACAACAAATATCTTCAGGGCTTGAACAAAATTGAAGGTATCAACTCGTAATCTTCTGATACTTGATTTTGTATTTATCATCTTTGATATAAATGTTTTTTTAAATATCCTACGCAAGGATTCTTAAAGGTTTGTCTCAATACCTCTTGTAAAATGATAATTTTTACTGAAATATTTGTGGGGTGACTCATCAAATGTGACATAGGTCATGAAGAAGAAGCGAAATCTTCAAACCATATTTATGCTTATTCTTATATTTCTGCTATGCATATTCTTGGCACAAATAAGAATACACTTGAGTTCCTCATGGAAACTAACAAGTTTGCACTTGTTCATTCTAAGTCATATAACACAACTCTACTTCCTCGAGTCACAAGCTCCATATTCATTCTATCAAGTTCTTGCAAACTCTATGCACACATTAGGAATATAGGCAAATCTAACTTAATTTTTTTTGCCAAATATATCAAAATATCTTAGTCAAATACAACCACTTAGGATATAATGGCACAAATAATCTCTTCAGTCAAAGTATGATTACACCAACAAGCACTAGAACAAAAACATTTGTCATTTCACTGCAATAAATTCATCATTGTCAAGGATTTATTGGCAATTTTTATAGTGGAAAAGATTTTGATATGAGATGGAGAGAGTGAGAGCATTCCAATTTGTGATTTGCTCAATCGGTTTAGGTAATGATTGGGAGGGTTAACTGGGAGCCCATTTGAGTGTGGGTTAGGATGGCCGAATGAAATGGTGGGGGTGGGATAGGAGAGGATACTTTGGGATTAATACTTTGGTAGATGCATCCAATAAATATTTAAAAATAATGCTTGTTAGCGTGTGTTTGGGAATTTTCCTTGTCAAAAACTAGGATTTAGCAATTTACTTTGATCTAATTAGGATGCATTTGCATTGAGCTTGCATTGAGGAAAGAGGAATGGATGATACAAAAGAGGAGATCCTGTGGAATGTCAATGCAAACTATTTGTGCAATCATGCCTTGAGTGTTGAATACCGAAAAATTAGGGGTTAAACGGAAAATTTCGAAATAGAAAATTGGGGCCTTGTTGGAATTATTCAAATGAGGAGGGGCTTTTTGTGAAAAGCGAAAATTATTTAATAAACCCTAAAACTCCTCCCCCGTGATCAATTTTCCCTTCCCCGATCGCCTCTGCCCTGACGCCGTAGCGAGCCAACGCTCCAGCGACGTCGATCACCGCCTCCGCGCCCTTTCCTTCTTCCTTTTTCTTCTTCTTATTCTTCTTCTTCTCCATTTCACTCGCATGACGCCGCAAGTTTCTCTTCCCCATTTTCTTCTCCTCTGCACAATTGTTGTTGCACAGCAGTGCCCTAGATCTTGTGATCGTCGGCCACAGTCAGAGGTAAGCCTGAGATCTTTGAATTCGTCTCTGTTCTTGGGATTTCGTCTTCATGTTGGCTGAGTTTTAGGGTTGTGAGTTTTTCCTTGAGGATCAAAATAGGGAAGGAGAAGATGGGGTGCGTGTGGCTTGCATCAAGTAAGAGTATAGATGAATGGTGATTTTGATCAGATTTGTAGATGTTGATTTTGTTTCTTACTGTTTTATTATGCTAGTTGTTTTTTTGCCGTAGGTTTTGGTTTTAGCTTAATTGAATGGTAAAGGTTTGAAGTTACTCTATTTTGGATCTAGGTTCCTATTTGGTTTTGTGAATATTTTGAATACCTTTCTTCGTTGATTTTCGAGTATTCGAAAATTTCGTATCCGCACTGTCTCATATTGAATTTCTGTTCTGTAAAGTGCCAAATTCACGCGAGTTCTTGGAGGTTCATTAGACACAACTAGGTTTATTTGACATTAAAAATATCCTACCTAGTAGTTTAGTTGCATGTTCGTTGGTTTCTGGTTGGCTTTTGGTTGGTTCTTAGTTGGTTTCTAATACTTGTTGTTTCTACCGGCGCATTGTTGTTTTCCGGTTGTTCGTGCATCACTCACCGTTGTTTTAGAGGGATATTAGAGCTGTTGATAGCTCCCCCTTTATTCCGAGGTTTGGAGCAGTTGGCTCCCCAGTATAGAGCTGTTGATAGCTCCCCCTTTATTCTGGAGTTTGGAGCAATTGGCTCCCTAGCATTAGAGCTGTTGATAGCTTCCCCTTTATTCCGGGGTTTGGAGCAGTTGACTCCCAGCATTTATATGAGCTTTGTTTGCTGCATTTGGTTGACATGCATGTATGTTTTCATGTTGTGATATTATGAGGTTTTTCGTACATGCTTAGTTGTCATTTTGCTTTGTGCCAGGTTGTTTTGATATGTTATACATGTTGGTGCAGAATGCACCTAAGTCAAACCTGTGTTTTGATAATGGCAACATAGGTCAAAAGTTAAGTCTTTCTTGTGATCTAACGTTGTTCACTGAGTGTGCAGAAAAAGCCCTAGCGAAGGACTGCTAGGCACCTGGCGAAGGACTGCCAGTATCCAAGCCCTAGCGAAGGACTGCTAGGCAACTGGTGAAGGACTGCCAGCATCCAAGCCCTAGCGAAGGACTGCTAGGCAACTGGCGAAGGACTGCCAGCATCCAAGACCTAGCGAAGGACTGCTAGGCTCCAGGCGAAGGACAGCCTGGGAATGAAGCCCTAGCGAAGGACTGCTAGGCAACTGGCGAAGGACTGCCAGTATCCAAGACCTGACAAAGGACCGTCAGGCAAAAGTCCAACCAGAGGAACGATTGGCATCAGGTAAATTCTCCCGAGAGGAGTAGGTGAGGACGCGTTCCCCGTCGAGGGAACAGTAGGCGTCGGTTCGACCTAGGGCTCCATTTTGGAGACCAAAGTCAGAACCAAGACAGCTAAGGCTGTATAAACAAATACTTTATTGCTTTATTGTGTTTTGGACTAACCCTGGATGCAGGACCAAAGGAAGGAGTGTCTGCAGCTCAGATAGCCTCAAAGGAATGAGGTAGTAGCTGAGTAGGGCGCCCGGAGTGTCCCGGGCGCCCCCAAGGGGCATACAAAACAAGTAAAGACATGCTGGGCCGAATACATGCTGGGCCGAGCGCCCCCGTGCTCCCGGGCGCCCGCGCTGCTCCCGGGCGCCCCCTGCGCTGCGGGCGCCCCCATGCGCAACCCGAACCCGAACCCCTCGAAGCCAAGGAGATAGGACTTTGACCCGGTCAATCCGGGCGCCCCGGTCAAAGCGGATCCAGAGGATAGACGCTGACCGAGACCTCTACGGATCAAAGGCCACGTGGGGGGCACCCCCGACGTCCCGGGCGCCCCCAGGCCCTATATAAAGGACCCTCGACCAAGGCTTCCAAACAACTGTTCTCTCAACGCCCCAAAGATCTTCTACGCTCGTGCCTTGCTCCGGAAACACTCCACTCAAGCCGACGACGTCCCGCTGCCCCGAAAGAGTCAATCCACTCCGGACGTCGGTAACGAAGATCGAATTTTTTATTATTCTTGTTAGTGCTCTTACTTGTAACAATTTATTGTAAACTGATTTGCACGTATATAGAATTGCCCAAAGTAAATGGTCAACGACCGTGGGCCTTGGAGTAGGAGTCGACACAGGCTCCGAACCAAGTAAATCGACTGTGTCTTTGTGTTGTGATTGTTTTTATCTTATTTCCGCTGCGTACGTGCTCTTTACGAAAATCCGAACGATTTTCGATATTCACCCCCCTCTATCGGTTTTCTCGATCCAACAAGTGGTATCAGAGCGGGGAAGTTCAAACCTGATGCAACCACCAGTTTGAAATTTTTTTTCGGATTTTTATTTTTCTATTTTAATTTCTCGCTAAATATTTCGTTCGTTTTTTTTTGCGAGGTTGGTGCAACACCCCTCGTTATTTAATTTATCCAGCACTGCTAATCCAAGACCCAGTCTTGGAAAATCTTTTAAGTTTTCTTTTTCAAACTAAATGGCCATGCAAGAGGGATTCAGCACCGCCAGACCTCCACTCTTCAGTGGAGAAGACTTTCCTACTGGAAAAGCCGCATGGAGGTCCACCTGAAAACTCAGGTGGACATGTGGATCATTATCCAGTCCGGTCTGGAGATCCCCCGAAATGCTGAAGGACTTCCTCAGAACTACTCTGAATGGGACAACGCCCTAAAGCGAAAGATAGAAGCCGACGCAAAAGCTACTCAGACTCTTCAATGAGGATTGACGAAAGAGGAGCTGAACCGCGTGGGCCCCTTCAACAGTGCAAAGGAGCTATGGACAAAACTGATCGAGCTGCATGAAGGGACTTCAGATACTCGGATCAGCAAGAGGGATCTGCTACTAAACAAACTCTACACCATCAAGATGGCCGACAACGAAACAGTAGCCCAGCTCCACGCACGGATCCAAGAGGTAATGAATGGTCTTCATACAATAGGTCACAAGGTTGAAAACCGTGACCTAATAAGGTATGCCTTAAACGCTTTCCCTAGAAGTACCTTGTGGGCATCTATGGTAGATGCATACAAGGTCTCTAGAGATCTTTCTAAAATCAAATTAGATGAATTGTTTTCCGAACTAGAACTGCACGAACAAACTAACACCAATATGGTCGAGAAAGGTATTGCTTTCGTTGCAGGTAAAACTGGAAGGACAACGAAGAAGAAGCCTGAACCTGAACCCGAGTCTAACTCTGATTCAGACTCAGAAGAAAAAGATGGAGATCAAACTAAGCTGGTCCGGCTCACACGAAGCTACTACAAGGAGCTCAAGAACTGAACCAACAAACGGAAAACAGGCCGAAGAAAGGACGAACCAGCTGAACCTGCGAACAAGCCTAATGTAACCTGCTACGAGTGCAAGAAAAAGGGTCACTACAAGTCAGAGTGCCCTAACCTAAAGGAGACAAAAAGGACGAGAAGAAAGAAGGCACTGCAAGCAACGTGGGACGAATCGTCCTCAGAAGAAGAAGAAGAAACACCCCAGTCCAACCTCCTAGCTCTGACCGCCTCAGAAGAAGTCGGAACCGAATCAGAAACGTAACAGGAGGACGGCGAGCTGACCTTCACAGAAGACGGAGAAATTAAGGTAACAGGTTTTAATAGATCGCAATTAACTGAATTAATTTCTTTTCTTTCTCGAGATTTGGCAAAAGCCAAACTCCGAGTCGAGTCCCTCCGACAGGAAGTAAAACTCCTGAAAGAGGGAGCTGACTCTAAACCCTTAACCGAGAAGGTTCAGGAAGGAACTCCTACTCAAGTTGAAAAACTTGAAAAGGAGAACTCCTCCCTGAAAACTCAGGTTAAGGATCTTAGATCAGCATTAGAACGATTTACATCTGGTTCCAAAGGTCTTGACATGATCCTTGGAAAACAGAAATCAGTTCTAAATCGATCCGGATTGGGCTATAGAACCAAATCTCGGCAAAGATCTTACTTTGCTGTACTGAATCAGTCCAGAGGTAAAATTCAGGCATGGGTACCTAAACTATGCCTGAACAAACCGACTGAATCAAATCAGTATTGGATCCCCAAGGACAAGATTCACATCTGGCCTAACCATCACCGTGGCTTTAGTCCAGGGGAAGCCAAACTGAAAACTATATTCATTATTAGATAAATAATTTTAATTCTTGAATGCAATATGATTGTTTGCTTGTTTATTTAATTTCTGTAATTTACCATGCTTAGATTTAGAAATGGTTAGTTAAGGACCAAACAAACTTAACTGAAGCTTGACAACATAGTATTGGGTGGAGGTGAGATGATAGTACGTTAGGGAAACCAACTCTAATAAGATCAAGTTCACTTGGTCTCTTTAGACTGGCGGAACTAGCCGAAGCTACCGATCCAAAACTCAAACTAGTTAGACCAGAAATTTTTCAAAGAATAATTTTGAAAATGAAATTTCATTAAAAGGCTTTGTCAAGGAAAGGGTGGATGATCCCATAAGGCTACGGCCAAAGAAGGCCTAGTGCCTCGCCAAGACCTGGAAGCCAATTTCTGAAATTCAAATTCAAATTAATTTTTGTCAAATTCGAATCTAACACAAAAATTCAGTTATTTGTAGATTCAAACTTCTGTTGAAAAATTTAATTGTTTTCAAAAATTAAGTTTTTTTTTAAAATTTAATCGTTTTCAAAATTAATTAAGTTTTCAAAATTTAATTATTTTTAAATAAACTTTCAACTTTCAAAACTATCAAAAACCTGTCTCACAAAACCTATAAGGTTAATGTGATTGAAAACCCTAGACTGGGTGAGACAGCAGGATTAAGACTAAGTTGGAAATTCTTTTACCTATAGGATGAGATATTCTTGTATTTGTCAAAATCATGGTCAAACCGTGATTAATACAGTCAAACTAGAGTCAAAACAGTCAAATCATTTCCAACTATGGTCAAACCAATTCAACCATGGTCAAAATGATGACAAGACAAAAATTTGTCTTTACCCACATTATTCCGGGCGCCCGGAACCACGCGGGCGCCCCCTACCCCACCTCTTCTTACTCCCTAGGCAAAAAGCTGCCATTGCTTTTTGACCAGGGCGCCCGGAACCACACGGGCGCCCCCATCAACTCCAACGCAGCAAAAGCTGCAAAGCGCTCTGTTAAGGGCGCCCGGGCTGTCCCGGGCGCCCCCAACAGCCAAAAGCTACTGCCCTTGGTAGCAGTTGCTGACCCGGGCGCCCGGAAGCTCCCGGGCGCCCCCATGGGTTTGCCTATATAAAGCACCCGAATTCCTCTTCTCCTCCACACCAAAACCAACCTTCCTCTTCACTTCTTTCTCTTCAAGAAGACCTTGCAAGTTCTCTTCCTCAATCATGCCTCCCCGAGCCGTCCGGTATGATTATTAATTATCTTTATTGCATTTAAAGTTATTTCATGCAATTTCTTTATTTCTTTAACTCCCTTAAATTAGAAGACGCCGACCGAACCCGACCAACCCCGGTGCCCAACCTAGTCCCAACCCTAGATTTCCTAATCTAGAGTTATGTAATAGGTTCGCACAAACAATCTACAAGCCTATTAAAACGAGTTATCTCAATAGACACTTTTTTACCCAATCATGCCCTGTCGCCATGAACATCATCAACTTCTATCAATTGGACAATCTTGTCTTCTGCACGCATACCATTAATGAATCTTTATGCGCAGAATTTTACAATAATATAATTCGACAAGATAATCTTATGTTTCAAACCACTGTCCAAGGAATTCCTTTAACTATAACCCCGACTTTGTTGAACCGATTCCTAGGACTGCGACCCTCTCAATCCACATTCTGCTGTTATCCTCCTAGGAACCCCCCATTTGATCCTCCCTACTCAGAGATAACCCTAGATACCATTCAATCCTATTTCTATAGGGCAGACCTCCCAGCAAATAGACGCTTCCAAGCTGTTGAACTTCAGGCCCAGAACTATGCCTTGTATAGAGTTCTGGTCCGCTGTATCTTACCACTCTCCACCAGAGACCTTGGGACTATGCGACCCTTTCATGCTTTCCTTCTTTATGCCCTAGTCCATCACCTTGACCTAGACATTGGACTCCATATGTTTCATACCATTCTGCATGCATCCAGGGTCACGACCCAGGGACGAGTACGCACACCATATTGCCACATCATCACATCCCTCCTTCATCACCACGGTTGTGACATTACCATTGGTGAAATTACCGCTATGACCGACTTTGACGAAATAGGATTTAGAAACTTTTCGTTAGCGGGTCTAGAGGTGTCGGCCACCGGGGTTCTTAGTTGGAGACGACAGCAGGCCGGAGCACCAGTCGACTCAGACGAGGAGGTCGAAGTTGACATTGGAGATATAGCGGCAGCAGCCCGAGCACACATCGACGAGCCCGCTCCACCGGCACTCTACCAGATAGTGACACATTTAGACACAAAGGTTCAGAGTCTTCGAGAGGAGGTCGAAGCCTACCACCTAGAGCAGATAGAAGCTCGTCGAGCTGATCGAGAAGTGGCTGACGCACGATACATAGAGATGATGGCACGATTTGATGCATGGCAGCCTGGCCCGTCTGATCATCCCGGTCCTTCATCTTAGATTCACTTAGCATTGTACCTATTTGACTGTCCCTACTCAGTAGGGTTGACTTGTGTTTGACTGTTTGACTGTATTTGAACCTTGATTACCTGCTTTATTTTCTGTTGACCAGTTTATGACTACTTGTTCTGTTTGCAGTTAGGATTGTGCTTTATAGAATAGATTATTGTTTTTCGACTTGATTTAAAATTTTTTTAAAAAAAAAATTGAAAAACTGTTTTACTTAATTTCAAAATCAGTTTTCATTTTTCGACTTAGTCTTATTTTTTTATTTCAAAACTACCCCCTTTAAAAATTAGGGCTTTTTCGAAAATGGACTTAGCCTAGGCCCTAACCCTAGAACTGCATGCACCTATAGACTTAGAAGCCAGCATCTCACAAGCACCTTAGGGTACTTTTGATTGATAACCTAGAAAGGGTTGAGATGCTTAGGTCTTTGCCTTAATTCAAGATGCTTTAAGTCAGTGCATCTGCAGCAATTGGGGCACTAAATACAACTTAAACAGCAATCCAGTTAAGTGTCAAGTTTAGAAAATCTAACTTGAACAGAAACACTTAACTTGACTAACCCTAGCAAAAACTACTGTTTATAACAGTTAGTAAGTAGCTAACTGGGTTAGACAGGTCCCTACAAAGAAAATTGATTGATTTAGTGTAAATCTAATTATGAATTGGTTCAGTACAGCAAATTCTTATTCATTTCCTTTATTCATGCTATATTTATCTGTTTTGATATATGGCAAAGGGGGAGAGATAGGAAAGGAAAAATTACTTTTACTTTTTCAAAATTTTTTCGTTTATTCAAAAAGGAGAGAGTAAAATTTTCTTATAGAGGAAAATTTTCTTATCTTTTATTCAAAAAGCTTAAAAGCTTTCAAAAGTTTTTAAAATTTTTCCTTTATTCAAAAAGGTTCAAAAATATACTTTTCCTTTATTCAAAAACTTAAACTTTTTGAAGAAGTACTTAAGTTCTTAAAGCTTTCAAAATTTTGCCTAAGTACTTCAGTTTCAAAAGTTCTTAAAGCTTTCAAAATTTGCCTAAGTACTCCAGTTTCAAAAGTTCTTAAAGCCTTCAAAATTTTTGCCTAAGTACTCCAGTTTCAAAAGTTCTTAAAGCTTTCAAAATTTTTGTCTAAAGTACTCTAGTTTCAAAATTTCTTAAAGCTCTCTAAAGTACTCTAGTTTCAAAATTTCTTAAAGCTTTCTAAAGTACTCTAGTTTCAAAATTTCTTAAAACTTTTAAAATGTTGCTAAGTGCTCTAGCTGCAAGATTTTTACTCAAGCTTTCAAAATTTTCCTAAGTACTCTAGCCTTTCAAAAGGTTCTTACTTAAGCTTGTCAAAAAAAAATTTTCTAAAGCTTAAGTTTTTTCAAAACTGTATTAAAACTAAAATTCTTACTTAAACTAACATTTTCAAAAAGTTTTCAAGTACAACTAAAGTTTTTTTAACCCCACGAATTTTTGAAAAATCTAGGGGGAGATTCCTTCCAGGGGGAGGGAACAAAAGTTAAAACCTTTTCATGTTTTGCTTAAACTTAACTTTTTGAACTAGGGTTGCCATAAATCAAAAAGGGGGAGATTGTTGGTGCAGAATGCACCTAAGTCAAACCTGTGTTTTGATAATGGCAACATAGGTCAAAAGTTAAGTCTTTCTTGTGATCTAACGTTGTTCACTGAGTGTGCAGAAAAAGCCCTAGCGAAGGACTGCTAGGCACCTGGTGAAGGACTGCCAGTATCCAAGCCCTAGCGAAGGACTGCTAGGCAACTGGCGAAGGACTGCCAGCATCCAAGCCCTAGCAAAGGACTGTTAGGCAACTGGCAAAGGACTGCCAGCATCCAAGACCTAGCGAAGGACTGCTAGGCTCCAGGCGAAGGACAGCCTGGGAATGAAGCTCTAGCGAAGGACTGCTAGGCAACTGGCGAAGGACTGCCAGTATCCAAGACCTGACAAAGGACCATCAGGCAAAAGTCCAACCAGAGGAACGGTTGGCATCAGGTAAATTCTCCCGAGAGGAGTAGGTGAGGACGCGTTCCCCGTCGAGGGAACAGTAGGCGTCGATTCGACCTAGGGCTCCATTTTGGAGACCAAAGTCAGAACCAAGACAGCTAAGGCTGTATAAACAAATACTTTATTGCTTTATTGTGTTTTGGACTAACCCTGGATGCAGGACCAAAGGAAGGAGTGTCTGCAGCTCAGATAGACTCAAAGGAATGAGGTAGTAGCTGAGTAGGGCGCCCGGAGTGTCCCGGGCGCCCCCAAGGGGCATACAAAACAAGTAAAGACATGCTGGGCCGAATACATGCTGGGCCGGGCGCCCCCGTGCTCCCGGGCACCCGCGCTGCTCCCGGGCGCCCCCTGCGCTGCGAACGCCCCCATGTGCAACCCAAACCCGAACCCCTCGAAGCCAAGGAGATAGGACTTTGACCCGGTCAATCCGGGCGCCCGGAGCGCTCCGGGCGCCCCGGTCAAAGCGGATCCAGAGGATAGACGCTGACCGAGACCTCTACGGATCAAAGGCCACGTGGGGGGCGCCCCCGACGTCCCGGGCGCCCCCAGGCCCTATATAAAGGACCCTCGACCAAGGCTTCCAAACAACTGTTCTCTCAATGCCCCAAAGATCTTCTACGCTCGTGCCTTGCTCCGGAAACACTCCACTCGAGCCGACGACGTCCCGCTGCCCCGAAAGAGTCAATCCACTCCGGACGTCGGTAACGAAGATCGAATTTTTTATTATTCTTGTTAGTGCACTTACTTGTAACAATTTATTGTAAACTGATTTGCGCGTATATAGAATTGCCCAAAGTAAACGGTCAACGACCGTGGGCCTTGGAGTAGGAGTCGACACAGGCTCCGAACCAAGTAAATCGACTGTGTCTTTGTGCTGTGATTGTTTTTATCTTATTTCCGCTGCGTACGTGCTCTTTACGAAAATCCGAACGATTTGCGATATTCACCCCCCCCCTCTATCGGTTTTCTCGATCCAACAATACATATTTAGGTATTCTTATATTTCTTAGAGACTGTACGTGTTGTTTTCTGTACTTTTACAGCTTGATTATGCCATGCTATTGTTTGTTCTTATGCCCGCTTAGTCCACCCGGACTCACGACCCCTACTTCCTATTTTTGTTTCAGGTAGCAGGTAGTTACATTACCAGGAGCCAGGAGAGGATTCAGTTGCCAGTCCCATGTTTTCGAGTTTGTTTCCATATTGGGTTATTATCGCAGTTATTTCTGCATTTTCGTTGTTTTTGCATTTTTATTTCCAAGTCCGGATTTATTTTACTAGTCTGATAATTGTCATAGAAGAATTCTGTTTATTTCATATTACGTCGGTATGTTTCTTGTGGACGTTCTTTGGAGTTTTCTTTTCTTTTGTTTGTAATGGCTGAGCCATCCAATTATTATAAATTACATGGTTGTGTTTATTTTTCTTATTGTTGTGATGCTAGCCGCATGTGGCTAAGCTATATTGATGAGATGATGTAGTATATGTCTCAACTTGTCCGCCGTACAGGGGAAATGATGTCCGATTTTCGAGTAAGCATATGCCTTTAGGGGCGTGATAATTTTTGGTATCAGAGCCAAGTTTTGCGATGTTTTGGTGTCCGTGGGTTTGTGGAGTTGTTTTACGAGGTTAATCTGTATTTTACGGATTTGGATGTATTTTTGTGTTTTCTTGACATGGTTCGGTATGGTTGTGTTTTGGGACTTGGCAGCGACGAGATCTCTCCCGACAAACAAGAAGTAGGTTGGTTTTAAATTTGGATAAATTTATATCTAAATAATGTATGTTGGTTTTGTTAACAGGTATGCCTCGTCGTATTGAGTTGTCTCCACCCCGTGCTCGTGGTCATGGATAACGATCACGGGGAAGGCCAGAGGAGACCGAGGGAGACACGGGTCAGAGGTTGAGAGGCCCACCAGAGTGGAGCCGACTGGTCGGGGACCAGCGGACCCTTTGGGTGAGCTGAGACCTCCACCACTGAGAGTACCTCCTCCTTATCCGACAGTCGTTCCAGTTGTACCATTAGAGGCAGGTACATCAGTGCCACCAATGGCAGTTCCTGGAGTGCCATCAGTGGTACCCCCCTACCCAAGCAGGTTGGCTTCTGGACAGAGCTCGGATTCCGTTGTAGGCAGCGTCTGTGAAGGGTCACTTCACACTGTTCCATGGGGAACCAGATCCATATGTTGCTTGTGCCTGGTTGGAGACATTGGAAGGCACCTTCAGCTATATGACCCTCACAGACATAGGGAGGGTAGAGTTGGCTAGGAGTTGGCTACATATCACCTTCAGGATCAGGCCGTCACTTGGTGGAATATGCAGAAGAATATTATTGGTGGACGACTGATAATCGCTTTTGTCGTGTTACGGTTTCAAATACAATTTAAGTACCGAATTCCTCTAAACTAATGTAGCATAGAGTAACTCGAGTCGTCTCCCAACGAATGTAGTTAATGCATGATAATTCTCATGGTTCGTATCTTATTGCTTTTGGGTTTTTGGATATGAAACTGGATTTTGGATTTGAGAGCTATGACTATGAAATGAATAGCAGAGCAAGTATGAAATCTAATCTAATTAAGGAAAGACATTGCAAGTAATAAAATCTAATTTAACCTAACTACAATTGCAGCGAAGAAAAGGATAACTAGAAATTAAACATTAACGAAACTAAACATTGAGCAGAACTACAGCATTGAAGAAATCTACCCTAACCTAGCTTAATTGCATATAATTGAAGACGTAAAACCTAATGTAATAGGAAAAACAACACAAAACAAGGGTGAAGCAATTAAGAGACATCACAATTGAAAGTAAATGTCTAAGAGGCAATTGACCAAACACATGATGGACATGCTAAAACTAGCTTCATGTAAATGCAATTTGAAATGAGAAGAATCTGACCAATACAAAATTCATCAGTTAACACACACATTTCTCAATTAACACAAAGCAACTCAAAGAAAAACACAATTAAACCACCAATTGATCCAATTGATGGACTGCTGCAGATGAAATTTGAATGCTTAAGCTCCACTTGAAAATAAATTGCTGTAAAAAAAAACTGTGAAATCTACTGGATCAGCTGGATCTGATGAAGCTTGACAGCTGCTGTGAAGAAGCTGAATTTGCTGTGAGGAACTGAGATGAAGTTGCTGAAAATGAATTGTTGATCGGATGAAAGAAACAACTGCTGCTGGAATTGGTAATGCTGTAATGAAATTAGCTGCTGTGAAAATGAAGCTGGAATTTAGTTGCTGTGAAGAAAATCTGCCGAAAACAAAAATGCTGTAAAGGAACGGATCGACGGTGGAAGAAGATGGATGTAGATGGCCGACTACGTTCGGCTAGAGCTCGGAACCCCCAAAGCCCTTGCTTGAGGTCGTCGGCTGTGGTGATGGAGAGGAAGTCGCCGACGGTGAAGGTGGATGTGGCTGGCTGCTCTCCGAACCCCGAAAGAGAAGCCTTTCCTCTCTTCTCTCCGAACCCCGAAAGAGAAGAGGTGGACGTGGATCACCGGCGTTGAAGGTGGTTGATCAAAGGTCGCCAGCTAGGGTTCGAACCCCGCAGCCCTAGCTGTGCAATCCTTGAGAAGAAAAGATGGTAGTGGAGCGGATGAAGTGAGTCGGGAACCCCCACGACTCTGTTGATCGGAGCTCCGGCCGACTAGGGTTCGGAACCCCCTTGCCCTAGCCTTGCGGCGACGATGAAGGAAGAAGGAGGAGAAGGATCGCCGCGATGCCCTGTGTGTGGAGTCGATGAAGAGGCTAGGTCGCGTGTTTCCCCTTTTCTTCCTCGCGAACCGGTCGAGTCGGATGTGCGTGAGCCAGAGGAAAGCGATCGGGCGCTCTTCCTCACTTGAGTTCGATCCAGGTTCAGCAATTGGCTCAGTCCAGCTTGGGTTCAGCAGCTGTGTTTGGGTTCAGCTCAGCAAATGGTTTCAGCTCAGCCTTAGCCCAACTGTTGGTTCAATCCAGCCTGGGTTTGAGTTCAGCCAGCCAGAGTCCTTTGGTTCGGTCCAGTCAAATTATGATTTAAGCAGCAGACGGCTGAGATCAATTTGACTTCATCCAACGGTCAGATCTCTTCAGATCTGGACCAAACTTCACAGGTCCCAATCAATGATCCTGATCTACCTATTCCCAGCTCGGATTAACCAGATCAGTGGCGGATGGTCCAGATCTTCCGTTTTCTTGAATGGATGGTCTAGAACATCTTGAGCTCGATCCAACGGTCAGATCTCTTCCGATCTGGCTGAAATTTTCAAATCTTGATCTACGGCCATGATTGATTGTAACTTAGATTCGGATCGACCAGAAATTGACCGATGGCTCAGATCTAGCCGTTCTCTGGAATGGACGGCTCCTATTAATCCGATGCTTGATCCCTTCGATCTGGATCCAATGCTGACTCAAGTCTGACTCAATTTTGATCTAGGTTCATGATCAATTGAAGCCTACAAAATAATATTCAAATTTAGTGCCAAAAATATCCCAAATATACAAAGATTAGAATTAAAAGCCAAAATGAAGGGAATACATGAAACCTAATACAAATGTAAACTTAAGCATATAAAATGTGGATCAAACATGGATTTTAGAGCCTAAAATAATCAGCAAAATGATAGTTATCAACGACCAATTTCTTGGGTCTCGTTCCGTGAAACTTTTGAGGCCAAATATTATCCTGCCGCATTTCGTATGGCTCGACGGTAGGAGTTTCTTTCTCTTCATCAGGGAGACCGCTCAGTTCTGGAGTATGAGGCGGAATTTAATCGTCTGGCGGAGTTTTGCCCTCAGTTGGTTGCTATAGAGGGGGAGCGGATGACACAGTTCACGCTGGGCCTAGCTGGATATATCTAGTTACATATGTCTGGATGGGCTCCTACTTCTTATCGTGAGGCTCTAGATCGGGCTCTACACATTGAGATGATCCAGTATCAATTGCATGGTGATAAGAAGAAAGGAAAGCTGACAATTTCGGGTATCAGAGCAAGGTTCTTCCGTGGTAGCAGATAGGACGTCTCAGTATTCTGGGATAGGGTCGTACTATCAGTAGCCGTGCCCAGCATACTAGCCTGTAGTATATCAGCATCAGCAGTTGGTTGGAGCTTCGGGTTATCAGTTTCAGCAGTCGGTTGTGCCTTCTGGATATCAGCCCCAGCAGACTGCTGGACCTTCATCTTCTCAGCCGCAGCTGGTTTTGGCGTTGCCACCTCCAGCTCCAGAGACAGGACGAGTTTATGCGGTCACCAGAGAGGAGGCACAGTGGGCCGATGGATCAGTGTTCCGTGGTATGATTTCAGTTTATGCATTTTCTGCTAAATTGCTTGTTGATTCTGGTAGTTCTAGTTCTTTCATATCACGTTTGTTTATGAGAAAGATTAGTAGGTTGCCTACCTTTAGATCACATCGTCTGCCAGTGTCTCTGCCATCCGGTGAGGTATTGAATATCATGCAGGAAATTAAGGTGTGTCCATTGGATTTCGATGATTATACTCTCACTGTGGATTTGTCAGTTCTTGAGATGGTAGAGTTTGATATTATTCTGGGCATGAACTCGTTGGCGGCTTATCATGCCACAGTTGATTTCCAAGCGAGTGTGGTCACGTTTCGGCCTCCGAACCAAACCTCGTGGGAATTCATTGGCACTAATGATGATGGGATTTTGATTATCTCTGCACTTCAGGCCCAGAAGCTTATGTCGTATGGATGTCAGGGATTTCTATTGTCATTGATCAGCACTGATGATAGCAGCAGCCCTCATCTCTCGGATGTTACAGTGGTCTGAGAATTTCCAGACGTATTCCTGAGGAGCTTCCTGGTTTGCCTCCCAGAAGGCAAGTTGAGTTTATGATCGAGTTTATTCCGGGGATTGCGCCGGCATCAAAGGCTCCGTATCGTATAACGCCTAAGGAGTTGGACGAGCTAAAGGTCCAGCTTCAAGAGTTGCTTGACAGGGGATTCGTTCGTCCTAGCGTATCTCCATGGGATTCGCCAGTTCTGTTCGTCAAGAAGAAGGATCGTTCTATGAGGTTATGCATAGATTACAGGCAGTTGAATGCAGTGACTATTAAGAACAAATATCCCCTGTCTCGTATTGAAGATTTGTTTGATAAGATGAAGGATACTTCAGTGTATTCTAAGATTGATTTGCGGTCAGGATATCACCAATTGAGGATCAGAGATTCAGATATCCAGAAGACAGCTTTCCGCACCCGGTACGGATATTACGAGTTTTTGGTAATGTCATTTGACCTTACCAATGCTACTGCACTATTTGTGGATCTGATGAATCGGGTCTTTATGGAGTATTTGGATCAGTTTGTTATTGTTTTTATCGACGACATCCTGATTTACACCCGTTCCGAGGATGAACATGCATGTCACCTTTGTATCGTTCTGGAGACGCTCCGGCGAGAGCAATTGTATGCGAAGTTTAGCAAATGTGCATTCTAGTTGTCCTCTGTGGGTTTTCTCGGACACGTTGTTTCCAGCAGAGGTATCTCCGTAGATCCCTAGAAGATCGAGGATGTCACCAGTTGGAAGCAGCCTAAGTCAGTTCAGGAGGTGCGCAAATTTCTCGGATTAACTGGTTATTATCGACGATTTGTTGAGGGGTTTTCCAGCATTGCTTCACCGTTGACATGTCTGACCAGGAAGGGCGTGAAATTTATTTGGACAGAGGCTTGCGAGACCAGTTTTCAGGAGCTCAAGCGGTGATTGGTGTCTGCACCTATCTTGGTGTTACCTTCAGGCGAGGACGGTTTTGTACTCTACACTGACGCATCACATCAGGGTTTGGGCGCAGTTTTGATGCAGCATGGACGGGTAGTCTCTTTTGCTTCTCGTCAGCTAAAGGAGCATGAGAAGAACTGTCCAGTTCACGACTTAGAGCTTGCAACCATTATTTTTGCCCTGAAGATATGGAGACATCATCTCTACAACGTCACGATTGAGATTTTCACGGATCACAAGAGCCTCAAGTATTTATTCACTCAGAAGGAGTTGAATCATTGTCAAAGGTGATGGATAGAATTTCTAAATGATTATGACTGTACCATTGGCTATCATCCAGGGAAAGCTAATGTAGTTGCAGAAGCATTGAGCAGAAAATCTCAAAGTGTTCTGGCTTGTCATCGGGTTATGGTCACAGACTTAGTTCAGAGCTTCTTAGAGTTGGGACTAGAGGAGCAATGTCAGACAGAGAAAGGGTTGTTGGTGACTATGCTTGCTCAGTCTTCGATCAGGATGAGGATCAGCGAGACTCAGGCTGGTGATCAACATCTGCAGTTCCTAGGCAGCCGAAATGCCTCAGAGCTAGAGCTGTCAATTTGGGTTGGGCCCGTCGGATTGACCCGCCCAACCAATCTATTTAAGCGGGTTGGGTTAGAATTTTAGCAACCCAAGCCCGCCGCGGGCCAACCCGCCTAGGCCCGCGACCCGCACGGGTCGGCCCGCGACGGGCTTGGGTTGGCCCGTGGGTTGAGAATCACATGTTAGTTAAGTTTTATGACAATTTATTATATTTCTTTGTTATTATTTTGAAATAAAAAATAATATTTTTCATCACATGAGTACTCATTTGTATCCATTTATATTTAAAAAAAATATATTTCTTAATATATTTGATTGATGAAATCTAAATATATGATTTTTTTTAAATTTTTTTAATTTTTTAAAAATATTTTGATGGGCCCGTGGGTTGGCCCGCCTAACCCACGGCCCGCCTTGGATTGGGTTGGGTTGGGGATTTTCCAACTCGCCTAGATGCCGGGTCGACCCGCCCCGCCCCGCCATGGGCCGACCCGCCCCGCCACGGGTTGGCCCGTTTGACAGCTCTACTCAGTGCAGCAGACTGACTTTTCACGAGATGACGAGGGTATTCTATATTTTCGAGGGAGATTGTACGTACCTAAGTCACATCCGGTCATGGAGGAGTTGCTTCAGGAGGCTCATCGATCTCGGTTTGCTATACATCTAGGCGGAACCCGTATGTACCGAGATTTGAGACGTTCCAACTAGTGGAATAGTATGAAGAAAGACATCGCGGATTTTTTTGCTAGATGTCTGGTGTGCCAGCAGGTGAAGGCCGAGCATCAGAGACTTGCTGATTACTTCTGAAGATCCCTATTCCTGAGTGGAAATGGAGTACATTACTATGGATTTCGTTGTGGGATTACTGATGTCTCGTAGAATACACGACGGGATTTGGGTGATCGTTGATCGATTAACCAAATCTGCTCATTTCTTGGGGATTCAGAGGACAGATTCACTGGACAAGATGGCAGAGTTGTACTGCCGTGAGATTATCAGACTACATAGTGTTCCTCTGAGCATTATATCAGATAGAGACCCGCGTTTCACTTCGCGATTTTGGCAGAGTTTGCAGCAGGCCATGGGTATAGAGCTTCGATTTAGTACAACCTTTTATTCGCAGACGGACGGACAGTCAGAGTGTACCATTCAGACGCTAGAGGATTTGTTGAGTTCCTGCGTTATAAACTTTGGAGGCAACTGGGAGGATCACCTGCATTTGGTTGAGTTTGCCTATAATAATAGCTATCATTTGGCTATTCAGATGGCACCTTTCAAGACGCTTTAGGGTAGAGCTTGCAAGACGCCCACCCTCTGGGAGGAGGTTTGGGAATCTCAGTTGCTAGGGCCTCAAAGTATTCAGCGTGACGCAGAGCTAGTCCGTATTATCAGACGCAAGCTGTCAGAGGCTCAGGATCATCAGAAGAGTTATGCAGATCGGAGACGCAGACCCTTGGGGTTCTTCGTGATCGATCACATGTTCTTACGAGTGTCACCCACGAAAGGGGTGAAGCGGTTTGGGTTACGAGGTAAGTTAGCTCCATGCTACATTGGACCGTTTCAAATTTTGGAGTGGATTGGAGCAGTAGCTTATCGTCTAGCATTACCACCGTCTTTGGCTGGAGTTCATGACGTGTTTCATGTTTCCATGTTGAGGAAATATGTACCAGATCCTGCACATGTTTTATCGGAGGTGTCGGTCACACTTCAGCCAGACGCGACCTACGAAGAGGTGCCTATGCGGATTTTGGACCGCAAGGAGCATCGGTTGAGGAACAAGACAGTCCGGTTGGTCAAAGTTGGTTGGGAGCACCATTCTGATGAGGAAGCTACTTAGGAGCTCGAGGATAGATCAGAGCTCGCTACCCTCATCTATTTACTTGAGGTGTGTATGATTGGTTTTTATTCAGTAATTATATTATATTTGAGGTGTTGATACCTGTTGTTGTTGACTAGTACCTGTTATGGTTGTTAGTATCTGCTGTGGTTTGCTAGCAAAATTTGGGGACCAAATTATTGTTAGTGGGGGAAAATGTTGAATACCGAAAAATTAGGGGTTAAACGGAAAATTTTGAAAAAAAATTAGGGCCTAGTTGGAATTATTCAAATGTGGAGGGGCTTTTTGTGAAAAGCCAAAACTATTTAATAAGCCCTAAAACTCCTCCCCCGTGATCAGTTTTCCCTTCCCCGATCGCCTCTGCCCCGACGCCACAGCGAGCCAGCGCCCCAGCGACGTCGATCGCCGCCTCCGCGCCCTTTCCTTCTTCCTTTTTCTTCTTCTTATTCTTCTTCTTCTCCATTTCACTCGCCTGACGCCGCAAGTTTCTCTTTCCCATTTTCTTCTCCTCTGTACAATTGTTGTCGCGCAGCAGTGCCCTAGATCTTGTGATCGCCGGCCACAGTCAGAGGTAAGCCTGAGATCATTGAATTCGTCTCTGTTCTTGGGATTTCGTCTTCGTGTTGGCTGAGTTATAGGGTTGTGAGTTTTTCCTTGAGGATCAAAATAGGGAAGGAGAAGATGGGGTGTGTGTGGCTTGCATCAAGTAAGAGTATAGATGAATGGTGATTTTGATCAGATTTGTAGATGTTGATTTTGTTTCTTACTGTTTTATTATGCTAGTTGTTTTTCTGCCGTAGGTTTTGGTTGTAGCTTAATTGAATGGTAAAGGTTTGAAGTTACTCTATTTTGGATCTAGGTTCCTGTTTGGTTTCGTGAATATTTTGTAGAGCTTTCCATGTGAATCTATGTAAGTTGCAGGATGGTATTTTTGATTTGTTTTGCTTAACCGTGAGCTACATGGGTTGTTAGATGTGTATCATGGCCAAGTGCTACATTTTGGGGTTTGTCCTTGTTGGGATTAGGTTTTGATATTGTGTATAATGATAGATTGTTGTGGTTTAGTTAACTGGTTGGATTCTATGGGGTTTCTATAATGCTCTATCGAGAACTATCATGCGGGATTTGATCATATGGAGATTAAGTACAAATTTGGGATAATTAAAGGAATACGAAGATTAGGATTAACTTTAATACAGTTTAATAATTAATTTTGCTAATTATTTGGTGTAAGTAGCTAAATATGTCTTATGATACAGGACATTGACTTTGGACTCGCACGGTCGATCGTGGGAGGTTCTTCTCGTTTATGAACTTCTACATAAATGGCGGGTATTTCTCCTTTGTACTCGTGTAGTTTGTTTATCTTAATGCGTGGCTTATTATGTCTTTATAGGTCTACTTGACTTTGATCTTGTTGTTGTTATTTTATGTCGTCGTTAAAACCTTTCTTCGTTGATCTTCGAGTATTCGAAAATTCCGTATCCGCACAGTCTCATGTTGAATTTATGTTCTGTAAAGTACCGCTTGTACGCGAGAACTTGGAGGTTCATTAGACACAACTAGGTTTATTTGACATTAAAAATATCCTACCTAGTAGTTTAGTTGCATGTTCGTTGGTTTCTGGTTGGTTCTTAGTTGGTTTCTGATACTTGTTGTTTCTACCGGCGCATTGTTGTTTTCCGGTTGTTCATGCATCACTCACCGTTGTTTTAGAGGGATATTAGGGTTGTTGATAGCTCCCCCTTTATTCCGGGGTTTGGAGCAGTTGGCTCCCCAATATAGAGTTATTGATAGCTCCCCCTTTATTCTGGGGTTTGGAGCAGTTGGCTCCCTAGCATTAGAGCTGTTGATAGCTCCCCCTTTATTCCGGGGTTTGGATCAGTTGACTCCCCATCATTTATATGAGCTTTGTTTACTGCATTTGGTTGACATGCATGTATGTTTTGATGTTGTGATATCATGAAGTTTTTCGTACATGCTTAGTTATTGTTTTGCTTTGTGCCAGATTGTTTTGATATGTTATACATGTTTAGGTATTCTTATATTTCTTAGAGATTGTACCTGTTGTTTTTGTACTTTTACAGCTTGATTATGCCATGCTATCGTTTGTTCTTATACCCGCTTAGTCCGCCCGGACTCATGACCCCTGCTTCCTATTTTTGTTTCAGGTAGTAGGTAGTTGCATTACTTGGAGCCAGGAGAGGATTCAGTTGCCAGTCCCACGTTTTCGAGTTTGTTTCCATATTGGGTTATTATCGTAGTTATTTTTGCATTTTCGTCATTTCCGCATTTTTATTTCCAAGTCTGGATTTGTTTTACTAGTCTGATAATTGTCTTAGAAGAGTTTTGCTTATTTCATATTACGTCGGTATGTTTCTTGTGGACGTTCTTTGGAGTTTTCTTTCCTTTTGTTTATGATGGCTGAGCCATCCAATTATTATAAACTGCGTAGTTGTGTTTATTTTTCTTATTGTTGTGATGCTAGCCGCATGTAGCTAAACTATATTAATGAGATGATGTAGTATATGTCCCAACTTGTCCGCCGTATAGGGGAGATGCTGTCCGATTTTCGAGTAAGCATGTGCCTCTGGGGGCATAACATTGAGTGGTCAAGTATAACCATATGATTTGATGTGTTTGTCAAAGAGTTTAAGTAGAGCGACTGACCCATAGCGGGATTGACCTGCCTATGGTGGGCCTACTATTTGGCAGAGCGGGGTGAGTCAATCAATCATCTTTGTTGATTGGAAAATCTTTAATCCAACCCATGACGAGTTGGATTAGGCGAGTTTAAGACATATGACTTTCATGGAACCGTAATTTTTATGTGCTAATTATCTTTGGAGATTCCTATCTACAAAGAAATTGTAAAAGAGTTGATGATTTAAAGTACTTCTCAAGCCCCCAGAGGCACATGCTTACTCGAAAATCGGGCAGCATCTCCCCTGTACGTCAGACAAGTTGGGACATGTAATACATCACATCTCATCACATAAGATGGCTCAGCCATCATAACTAAAAATAAAAGTACAACCACGTAGTTTATATCTTTAAGAATGATATAGATAAAATGAATTAAACTTCGCAAAACCTTTAACGTCTTTTATCGGAAATAAAACTAATAAAAAATCCAAATACAAAGAAAACTCCAACACCAGACTACGACAATATTGGACTGATAAAATATATAACAGTCCATGAAGTAAATGCGAAAAATATGGAAAGCAGAAATAAGTACTACAGTAGTAAAACTAAATACGGAAACAAACTCAACATCGGAGGACTGGCAACTGAATCCTCTCCTAGCTCCAAGAAATGCAACTACCTGCTATCTGAAACAAAAAGAAGCAGGGGTGGTGAGTCTGAGCTGACTCAGCGGGTATATGAATAGACAATAGCATGACATAATCAAGCTGTAATAAGTAGAGATACAACAGGTACAGTCCATAAGGAATATAAGGAGACCTAAACATATATAACATATATAAAACGACATGCTATAGAATATAATGACAACTAAACATGTAAGAAAAATCACATGATATAATAACATCAAAACTTCTAAGCACGTATAAAACAACACGACATTAAAATCTCGACATATACATGCATGTCAACCAAGTGCAATAATCATAGCTCATATAAATGCAACAAACACAAGAAAATACATAAATGCAATCAATGCATATGATGCAATAACATGTGTCACCCCTGACGCCAGTCAAGCCGCCAACACATCACATCTGTGTGACCGAGTGGGTAGGATTGTGACAACTGTACGCACTCCAACGGATACCACTAATACACGTGGTTGAGTGGATAGGATATTGGGGAGCCAACTACTCCAAAACCCCATTATAAAGGGGGAGCTATCAACAGCTCTAATATCCCTCTAAAACAACGGTGAGGGTGTCACTGTTTGCCTACAACTCCAACATGTGTGACATAACAGGACAGTTGCTCATACTCTAGCAACTACCACGACAACAAGTGGTTGAGTGAACTGAGCAACTAAATGACTAACGACGGCTTAATCAAATGAAAGCCAATACTCGTTAGTATGCAACGTGCAGATATGGTGCATGATACAAGATACACGAATAACCTGAAAACAACGATGCGCCGGTAGAAACAACAAGTATCAGAAACCAGCTAGGAACCAACCAGAAACCAATGAACATGCAACTAAACTACTAAGTAGGATATTTCTAATGCCAAATAAACCTAGTTGTGTTTAATGAACCTCTAAGTACTCACGTACAAGCGGTACTTTACAAAACAAAAATTCAACGGAAGACTGTATGAATACGAAATTTTGAATAACTTGAAGATCAACGAAGAAAGGTATCAACGACAACAATAAACAATCAACGGCAAAGAACAAGGTCAAGCAACCTATTTAGACATAAACAACCATGCTTTAAGATAAAAGAACTACACGAGTACAAAGAAGAAGTACCCGTCTTTTATGAAAAAGTTCGTAAATGAGAAGAACCTCCCACGATCGACGACGTGAGTCCAAAATCATGGTCTTGTACCAAAGACATAGTTTAGCTATTTAATAAATAGTATCTAGCTAAACAAACCCTTAAACCATATTTGTATTAATCCAAATTAGATGATTAACTCGTAGTTAACCGAATCGTCATGATTAGATTCATTATAGTTTTAATCCTATATTAAACTCGACACTAATGTCTAGTTAAACTTTGTAGCCATCAAACCTAATCAAAACAACCCATTTCCTCTTTGATGCTTACGGCAAGAATCCACCAAGATTCAACTAATAACCCCTCAAAATCAAATCAACTCCAAGATCTACACTTTACCTAAACACAACCTAAAACATACCCTAAATAGAGCTTACGGAAGGTCCCTATGAACAGATCCAACAACATCAAAATCATAAACTCAATCCCAAAAATCTCTCACGGCAAAAACAGAAAACACAACAAGAACAATCAAATCATTCTTCACCTATTGCTCCCTTTCGAATAGTACACAATCAACATAATTAAACCTACAAGAAGTACCCCTTACCTGGCCAGCACCGGCAATCAGGGAGAAGAGGTGGCGTCGGCTAGAGTCTCGTGCGAGGGCAGCGGGGCGATCCAGGAGACGAGCGTGCGACGCCCTGTTCGTGCACGTCGGAGAAGACAGAAGAAAAAGAAGCTAGGGCACAACGTGGTTTTGGGTGGCGAGCGGCTGCGGCGTCGGGGCAGAGAAGAAGGGAGAACCTCCGATGGCACTCGGTGAGAGGGTTGGCGGCGGCGGCGGGCGAAGTCGAGAGGGAAGGGTTCACGGGCACTCAGCGAAACCGCTCATGTGCGGGCTGCAGATGACGTCGAGGCAGAACACGGAGGAAGGAATGACTTCGAGAGGAATTTAGGGTTTATTAATTAGTTTTTAACTTTTTACAAAAATGTCCTCCAAGTTTAGTTAATTCCAACTAGTCCCTATTTTTCGGTTTTTAGCATTTAACCCTCCAAACTTTCAATATTTAACAGTACTTATTTAATTATATTTTAATAATTTTTTCCTCAAAAGTAGAACTCATATTTATTATTTTAAAATTTAATTGTATAAAAGAACACTTCTAAATCTCTCATTATTGCTTCTACTGTTTATTTGAGAAAAACTTTCTTTATAATTTTTTTCTACTCAATCCATGAGTCAACCCAAGCCCGCCGAAAGCAGACCCATGCAGGTTACGGGTCCAAGTGGGTCGGCCCACCTAGACCTGCCTTTAAATTGTTTGATAAAATTTTAATCCAAGTCGCTTAAATTATTTAGTCGGGCGGGCTAATCTGATAGGTCCAATCCAAATTGACGACTCTAAGTTTAAGATAAGCTAACATTGTACTTGCTGATATAGTGTGTTAAGTGTGCAAGTATAGGTTATTCAATGTTGATTTTGCATATACAAATGAATGAAGTCCAAGTGTTGAGGTTGATGGATACTTGACAATCAAAGAAATCCAAGTAAGTTACCAAATACTTGATAAATGAGAAGTCCAACAAGGGATGGTAGAATAGGAAAGTCCAACAAATTTGGGCAAAAAAGAAATCCAGCTAAGGTCTAAAATACTTGGTGAAAATGTAACAGGAGTGAGGTGTTCGTAGACAAGAAATCTTAGTAAGTTAACGTTGATGGAATACTTGGCACATGTGAAATCTTAGAGGTGAGTTCTCTTAGCATGTGAGTTTTGAGAGTTTGAGCGATATGTATTTTGGGCATTAGATAAATATTTCGCATAGGTTGGAAAAGCAAACATCTCAATAAAAAATGTTCTAGGATCCAAAGAAGATGTTAAAATGTATTATTGTCTGACCAGTAAACATCCTAACAAGTAAACATTTTGCACCACCAATTCAAATAGCTCAACTTATCCTTCAAATACCCAATACCTATAGCATCATCCAGAGAGAACCAACTCAACTTCTTGGTATACTAACCAAAGAGGAGAGCAAGGGAAAAAGCACTTAATAGGAATCACTTACTAGACTAAAGATACCATCAGCATGAACCTCAAGCTCCTGAAAGAGGATTACATTCAAGGTTGGCAATCTGTCAAATGGAGACAATCTTAGCACTCAAAGATTTCAAGGGAAAAAGGTGGAAGAGATCCATTAATATTTGATCTAAAATGTGTTGTTTTGATTATGGTCATAATATAGCTTTACAAGGAATAAAAAAATTTCACTTAAAAAAAATGATTAAGGTAGCAATCGAACTTGGGGCGACCGGTTTGACCCTATGAATGTTTTCTACTGACTGTCAAAGTAAATTAAGAAAGTGCACATGGAGGGTCATCTTGATAGCCAACATTCTTAGGTTCACTATCATTAATAAGAAAAATTTCCAATAACGTGCCGCATGTTGAGTCTCGAACTTTAGATTCATGAACCATCCCTGACGTGTCTAACTATAACACCTGCCCCAGAGGCAAACAAAAAAAAACTTAAAAACAGTCATTAAGTTGTTTGAGATGAAGCTCCTTAAAGCCAAAAAAAACATTTCTTTCTAAAAAAACAAAATCTTTATATGAATTTTAAGAATAATATTCTTAAATTGAAAAGAACCAATTTTTTTAAAAAAGGAACAAATAATTTAAGCAAAATAACTTGGTTGTCTAAAATAATTTGTTAGTTTTTAAAAATATCATACACTAAAGGCTTGCTAAGAATCTCAATAATAACATTTTTATATTTGTATATGAAAAGAAATTAATTAAACACATCCATACAAGAATTTGGATCAAACCTTTTGATTCCCTAAAACAAGTCATTTTGACTTAAAAATTATATTGTAGTTAAATTCATAAGAGTCAAGAAAAAAACAGAGTTTGAACAAAGCCTTCTCTCTGTAATCCGCAACTCAATTTGATTAAAGTACTATTCCAAAGATAACGATTGCCAGAAGTTTCAAGAAAGTATTTGAGATTTATTGAGTTGAAAAGAATCAATTTTTTTATTAGAAACACCATTAAGTTGTAGTTTAGAGTGGAAGTCTTTGATAGCTTAAAATAAATTATTTTGACTAAAAATATTTAAACAAATAAAAAAGTGCCCGAATGTTTGACAGTTGTAAAAAAGCGTTCGAATGCTACCATGACTCAACATTTGAGAGAAATGAGGAATATGATTTGGGAGCTAAAAGTTGTTGGTCACGTATTGACCGATGAACAACAGGTTCGGGCAGTTATTTGTCCCTTCCTGATTCTTGGAAAATGATGAAACAGAACCTTACTCTCAGTGAGAGTATCAAGACTTTCATTGATGTCTCACGCCATATTGAATTGGAGGCGGAGAGAATAGAATCTGCAAGGATTTCTGAACAAGATTTTGTAGCTGAAGGTTCTGGATCCAAGAATAAGAAAAGATGGTTCAAGAAAGGAAAGGGTAAGGGAAAAGAAGTTGGTGCTACTGTTGTGCAAGACCCAATCAAGAAGAAAGGAAAGAAGTATGGAAGGAAACCTAAAAGCAAGCTGACTTGCTATAACTGTGGTAAGAAGGGTCACTTTGCTCGGGAATGTACTAAGCCAAAAAAGGTAGATCCATGTTTGTTTTCTTTTCATGAGTTTTATGTTGCTAGTTCAGTGTTGTTAGATGATTCTTATCCTTTATAGATTATAGATTCAGGAGCAACGAATCATGTAGCTCATGATCATGCTACATACGTGGAGTACCGTCGGGTACCAGCTGGCAATAAGTGGATATATGTGGGAAACAATTCAAGAATTGAAATCAAAGGAATTGACACTTGCAAACTCATCCTTCATGGTAGACATACCTTGTTTCTACATGATGTCCTGTATGCTCCTAAGATTCGACGGAATTTGGTTTTTGTTAATTATCTTCTTGAATTGGGTTACTGTATGAACTTTTATAGTGGTTGTGTGGAACTCTGATAATTAACTCTGTGTTAATTGGATATGGTTACGAATCAAATGGTTTCATGATTTTTGATGTGGAACCAAATGTTAATTATGGAAATAATGGTTATTTTCAAACATTGCTCTTACTAGCGATGCTGAAGTTAATCACGATGTTTGGCATGCTAGATTGGGACATATAGGACAAGAAAAAATGAATAGATTAGCGAGAGAGGGTCTGTTCGACACTTGTGCTAAAGTTGACTTGTCTATATGTGAGCATTGTCTTGCTGGTAAAGCAACTAGGAAACCATTTAGTAAGGCTATTGGAGCTGAATCACCTTTGCAATTGATTCATTCGGATATTTGTGGTCCAATGAATGTGAAGGCTAGACATGGAAGTTCTTATTTCATTTCATTTATCGATGACTCCATGCGTTTTGTGTTAGTAGAGCCCTAGAGTCAATTATGTGATGATTGACTAGGAATTTTTTGTATCATATTCTATCATTAATAAAGGCATGTTTGGTTATTATACTTTATATTTGTGCCAAATAACTAAGCATAATAATGTCCTTGGGTAGTAGGTTCTTGTCTACATTATATCGATTGGTTGAATCGATAGTGAGATGATATAGAGAACACTACACTAAACCATTCCTAGTCAAGCATTAATATTCAAGGACAATATTAATACATGGAGACTAGAATGTAGGTCAATTGATGACTTGAGCTCACAAGTCATGGATATATGATATCAAGTTGATACATGGGTATACATTAGAGAATGTGTACTGAATTGATCCGCCATAAGAAAGTTTCATAGATTGTCATATGAGTGCCATAAACTTTCTCATGTGACTATTAGTATGAATAGTCCTTAGACCTGAAGTCACTACGGTTCCCTACATAAGTAGTTATGTACTTTGATATCATCAAACGTCACCTATAACAGGGTGGACTATAAAGGTGATCACTAGATATGTAATGAATTATGCGGAGGAATGTGAATGATGTAGATGAGATTATCTCTCCCATATGATAGGAATGATATTTGTGGGCTCCTTGATCAAGTAGGACTACTAAAACGCGTGACTATGCTCAAATGAGTCAATATGAGATATTGAGCTCATTTGTTTGAGTGAATCTACTCGGGGATCAAGAAACACAATGATTAATCGAGGATGACACGGTTTATGCCTCATTGGTCAATCTAAATATCGTGGATGGAAGGACAAGGTTATATATTGTCATAGTCATGGAGGTTAAGTCGGATCTCGATTTTCTCGTCACTTGGGTAGCAATGATGCATTGCTAGATGTCGCTCATTGCTTATGTGTCTAAAGCGGTTTAAACATATTGCCAACGTTACGAGAACCTATTGGGTCACACACTAAGGACATGATGCTTCGGAGATTAATTGATCTTAATTTGACTAAGATTTGATCCGAATGGGATTAATTGAGTTAGACTCAAGTGAATCCAATTGGATTATGGGATTGAGATCTAATTTGAGTTTGACTCATTTAGATTAGACTCAACTACATTTGAATGAGATATTAATTTATTAAAATGTTTAATAAATTAATAATAGAGAAAGATGAAAAGTTTCTCTTCATTGGATGAAGAGAAGTCGAAGAGGCACATGAGTAAATGTGCTCGAAGTGGGTTTTTATTAGCATTAATGGAGGGAAGCTAAAGGGACAAAAACTCTTCATATTCTTGGGATGAGTATAAAAGAGTTTTTCTTGTCATTTGGATAAAGAACTTGTCATTCTTCCTTCCCTTCCTTCTCTTGGCCAAAATCCCTCTTCTCCCTCTCCTTCTTGCTTTGTGAATCTCCTCTTGTGGCTAGCACCACAAAGGTGATTCTTCTCCGAAGCTTGAAAGATTATGTTCGTGTGGATACGCATAGAGGCATGGACACTTGAACGTGCAAGAGATCCGACATACTTTGGACAAGCGGGATAAGCGAAGGGCACGCACCAAAGGTATACCTATACGATAGGAATTTGTAAATTAACATTCTATGAGTTTTCATTTGCATGGATCGCTCGTGGGATCTCTTATTTCTGCTGCGATTTTTTGAATATTTTGGCCTATAGATCCCTACATTTTGGTCATGTGTATTTGATTTCTCATCAATCTGAAGCATTAGATTACTTTAATCGTTATTTGAACAAAGTTGAGAATCAATTGGAACATAAGGTTAAAACCTTTCGCACTGACCATAGAGGTGAATATTTGTCTAATCAGTTCAAGACAATATGTAATGAGAAAGGGATTATTAGACAGCTAACTATCTCTGGGACTCCACAGTAAAATGGAGTTGCTGAAAGAAGAAATCGAACTCTTCTCGAAATGGTTAGGTCGATGATGGCTCAAGCTAATTTGCCTATTTCATATTGGGGAGATGCATTATTGGCTGCAACTTACATACTTAACCGATTGCCTTCTAAATCTGTTCCATCCACTCCATATAAACTTTGAACAGGTAGAAAATCAGATTTGAGTAATCTGAGACCCTGGGGGTTAGCTACTTATATTCATGACAAAACTCACAAATATGAAAAATTATGACCCAGGGGCAGAAAGTGTATCTTTGTAAAATATTCTGATACCTATAAAAGTTATATTTTTATTGGTGAGCAACTAGATGGAATCATTTCTGAAATAGAATCAAGATGATGCTACTTTTCTCCAAACTGAGTTCCCAACAAGATGTGAAGTTGATAAGTCGATTCCTCTATTTGCAACAGAGAAAGAGGATACTGTTCCTTTATCAACGAATCAGGAATCACAGAGGATACCTGAATCTAGTCAACCTAGTGGGAGTAAATGACCTATGAATGATTCAGTTTCTCAACAGTCTAACCTGCGAAGAAGTAGTCATCAAATTATTCCTCTGAGAAGGTTTGACATTGAGAATGAGACATTAATGATTCTCCCTGTTGATGATGAGGAACCTCGAATAGTTGAGGAAGCATTGAAATGCTCAGTTAAGGAGAAATGAAAAGTTTCAATAGATGAGAAAATGGAGTCCATGAGAAAGAATTAAGTTTGAGATTTAGTAGATCTTCCACCGGGCCGAAGGGCTATTGGGAATAAGTGGATTCTCAAAATTAAGAGGAAAGCGGATGGGTCGATTAATTGATACAAAGCTCGTTTGGTTGCAAAAGGATATACCCATATGGAGGGTATTGATTTTAAAAAGGCATTCTCCTCAGATGTGAAGTTTGTGTCAATACGAGTTATCCTAGCTATAGTAACACATTTTGACTTAGAATTACATCAAATGGATGTAAAGACGGGTTTCCTTAATAGTAATCATGACGAGGAAATCTATATGGCACATCTAGAAGGTTATATAGCTGAGGGTCAAGAGAATAAAGTATGTAGACTTACAAAGTCTATGTATGGGCTAAAGCAGCCGTCAAGGCAATGGAACATAAGATTCAATGAAGTTATTTTGTCTTATGGTTTCGAAATGATCAATAAGGATCATTGTGTTTACCTAAGGAAGGATAAAGGAAAGTTTATCATTTTATCATTATATGTTCATGATATGCTAATAGCTGGAAGTGACTTAAAGTTTGTGATTGAAGTCAAGTCTTGGCTTTCATCACAATTTGACATAATAGATATGGGAGAAGCTAAGTACATCTTAGGAGTACAGATCATTCGTGATCGATCAAAAAGACTTTTGGATTTGTCCCAATAAGCTTATATATATCACTAAGATGCTACAACACTTCAATATGTTTGATTGTAACATTGAACAAACACCAACAGCGAAAGGTGTTGTTCTGAGCAAAAGTATGTCTCCCAAAACTCCTGAAGTGATAGCCTATATGAAGAAAAAAATCATATGCTAGTGTCATTAGTAATTTTGATGTACACTATATTGTGTATTCGTCCTGATATAAGCTATGTTGTTAGCTTAGTTAGTCGTTTCCAGTCAAACCTAGGATCGAGATATTGGAAACCGATGAAAAGGATATTCAAATATCTCAAAGGGACAGTAGATTATTGCCTCTACTTCCAGGGATCAAAGCTAAGTCTGAAGGGCTACACAGATGTAGATTGGGCAGGGGACCTTGATGACAAAAAATCCACATCTGGCTATACTTTCTTGCTGAATGGTGCCGTCATCTCATGAAATAGCAAGAAACAGGCTTGTGTAGTGCTGTCGACAATGGAGGCTGAGTATGTGGCTTGTGCAGCTGCTATACAAGAAGCTGTCTAGTTAAGAAGGTTCTTAAAACATTTGAAGATTATTAAGGATAGTGGGAGTCCTGTTACAGTGTATTGTCACAATCAAGCTTCTATAGCTTTTTCCAAGGATCCTAAATATCACAGCAAAGGTAAGCACATAGAAATTAAAAATAATTTTGTAAGGGATATTGTTGACAAGAAAAAGATAATTCTTGAGTACATCCCTACATGAGCAATGTTTGCAGATCTTTTACTAAGTTATTGACTAAAGAGTCATTTCATGGACATATAAAATCTTTGGGACAACGCAAGGTGTAACATATTGTAAAGATTGTTATATTTATAAAATGCTAGATCTATTTTGTGTAAATGTATTTGTTACATTTGGATAAAAATCTCGATGAGCATGTTGTCAGGTTGAGATTGGTTCACTCATATGGACAATCATCTCTATTTGTTAAGTATAAATAGAGGTAAGACTATTACTTATGAGACAACCTATGTAGTTGTAAATAGAGACATACTCGTAAGTTGGGGTCGTCTTGATTTTCATATCAAGATGAAATCATTTAAGTAATTATCGGAGTAAATGAACCCACCATTTGCTGAATCTGATGAAGGCCGGATTGGAATTCATATGTTGAATTCAGGATTAGACATTAGGTATGTCTAGATAAAAATTTGTACGATGTTAATTTTGATAAAAACATGCACTCTTTATTTGTTAAAGAGAAAAATATCGTAGCATGTGATTCATGCCACATGTGGTGTAGCGACAATAAGGGTAGTAGAAGAATGGATCTCTACTTCTCTACTATGTGAGACCCTTGGGATTATAAGTTAATCTCAAAGTTACCCTAAGTGACTATTTGGCTGTCTACTTGAAGTTCTAATCAGTGTCTACTACTTTAGCGTGTATATTATTGACTATGGATGATTCAGTCTATGGAGCATAACTATGAAAGCGACTGATTAGAATGAATAGATTCTAGCTAAAAAGGAAGATTAAAATTGATTTACATCTGTGATATTTATTCACTGGTCGACCAATTATATTTTTTGTTGAGTACTTAAAATGTGATTGTGAATAAATGTATTGATTAAAGATGTTTAACATGCTCTGGACATAGTAGTCAAATGAGGGATTAGAGATGTTCACAATGACGTAAATATTTAATCTGGGGTAAAGACAAGTTAATTATGTCTCAGATTCGTTCTATAGAGCAACTAAGTTAAGTGTAACAACTTTCTTAGTAGTTATTGCTAAGCGTGTTTGCTGTCACACAAATCATTTTTCCTGAAGTATGAATTCAATGTTCTTACATGGTCTTTGTGACTAGATAATCTTTTATGGATTAACTTGGACGAGTAGGAAATGTTAGAGTTAGGAAGACTAGAAGGCACCCCTTCCTCTTCCTCTTTCAATGTAATGAATTCCTTCATTTATGGAGGAATAGGAAGAGTTCATGTGCTCTTACAAATGGGCGTCCAAAGCAATCCAAAAAATACACAGAGAGCAGAATTCATCGCAAGAGGGATTTGGTTTGTGGCTAAAAGAGAGCAGTTCGTTTTTCATTGTTTTCTTGACAACAAGGAGAAGACAAGATCCTCCATCGATCATTGTAAGTCTAATTTACTTGTGAATCATCTTATGCTTAAGATCTAGCAGTTAATACTTAATTTGATCAACCTTGACCAAGTTACTTTGCCAATTGTAAACAGATTTTATTATACATATTGTTCAAAGCAATCATCAAAATCATTGAGTTTGATTGCGCCAATATTTTACTATATGAAAAGTAGAGCAGCCTTGACAATCGAAGTTTATGAGTATAATGCCAAACCGTAATTATAAGTTCATTTTTTATCTATACCTACCAAGAAATGTTCTCACAGTGCATTGGATGTGAGACTGCAAATCATTCAATGTAAAAGTGATAAAGTTAAACTCTGCCCTGTGGTGCCATTATAGTGAAAAACCTTGATAATTTTGATGAATACTTCGACTTCTGATTTATAATAAATATAGGTTTCCAACTCACAATATTGCATAGTCATCTAATAATAGTATGGAGAATGACCCATCACTTAACATCGATCTAATTTTTTGCTTTCAATATTTCTATTTTTATTAATGGAGTTAGTTTCATAAGAGTAATTTTTAAGACAATCCACAAAATTTTTTCTTATTCTACGAGTCTCTAGGAGATGCACATGTTAATAAACAATAGGCAACATATTTAATTTTAAATTATAACTAGTATTGTACATGTGCGAGCACGTTATTTTATATAATTAAGTATTAAAATTAGTAAATATGAGAATAAATAAGTAAAATACAAATAAACTAAATTGATTATAGATTATATAATAAGAAAAAGAAAAATAATTTATAAATTTTGTAAAACATCCTTAAATACAATATTTGTTGTTGAATTTTTATGATTGCTATCACTATCACGTATCAAAATTTTTTATAGACCCTTGTAGGTTGTAGCTCGGAATATAATAAAAAACAACTCCATATAAGACATTGTTTTTATATAAAATTTTATATACAGCTAATTATATGCTCTATAATTATATAGAATTCAATTGTGGAGTTGACATAAAAATAATTATAAAGAGCTTTATCATTATTCTCTGCAATAATGATATTTTTTATAGCAAATATAAGACCTTTTATAATAATTATAAAGAGCTTTATCATTATTCTCTGCAATAATGATATATATATTTTTAATAACAAAAGTACGTAATTATGTTTCCGATTATTAGGTTTGTTTATGGAAAATGAACTTACAAATAAAATAATACTTTATTGATAGATTATTGCAAAGAAAGTATCAATAATATATATATTTTTTTAATAATCAAACGTTCAAAGCATTCAATAATATAAAATATTTACATTGTTGATAGGAATTTGAAAAGAAAATATTTATAATATATTTATTTTTAATAATCAAACATTTATTATTTTTTTTATAAAATTTCTACTTTTAAGAGGCAACTCTACTTTTATATAGTCACAAATAAATATTTATTACTTTGATGACACTAATTTGTAAAGAAATTATTATTGATATATCTATTTTTAATAATCAAGCATTTTAAAAAGCATCAGAGGAAGGGGTTCTCTGGTGGGCTATGATTCTATTCCGATCACTTCCATAGCCATCCACATTAGTTTGGAGCGAAGATCCATATCTGTAGCCAAAAATCTATTTAATTCTGATTTCATGGTTGAGGAAGGGGTTTTCGATTGGTGACTATTAGATTTGATCATATTCATGTTCGAATGATATCTTTTCCTTCTTATTTGGTTTTCGAAGTAGAGGGTTTCTCTCCTGCTCTTATGTGACGACAAGTAGTGAAGATTGAATTTGGATGGATGGCCTTACGAGTGTAGCTTAATTTGTTTTCAATTCTTAGTTCTATTTCACAATTGCTGTTCACAAATTTGGATACTGCAATTAGAGATAGATTTATATTAATTTGCTTTAGTTTGTAATGAACTTTTTCCAGCAATTTAATGTTTTGCATTCATCATCTCTGCAATTTAATTTCTGCATACCTCATCTCTGCAATTTAATTTCTGCATTCCTCATCTCTGCAATTTAGTCTTGGTTCAGCTTATTTTTTCTAAGTTTTAGGTTAACTGCATGCTTTAGTTTTAATTGTTCAGTTTGAGTTTGGGCAAGTAGTTGGCAACATTCTCTTGGAAGAAATTTAGTTAAGTTTTCTTTGAGTGTGATGTTTGTTTTGAATTGCTGAATTGCTTCCTACACATTAGTTTTATTTCCATTTTTAGATCAGATTTAGAACATTGCAAGTTGTCTATAGTATTGCATTTATTTCTCAACTCCGTTTCAAGTCAAAACCAAAAACCCCAATTTTACAACGACCCCCCCCCAAAAAGTACCCTAAGCTTAATTTGAATCAAAGCTTCTACTAGTTCCATAGAAAAATACGACTTGAGGTCCCTATTCTACATTTTCATTTTGTGAGCTGTGGGTTTTTGATACTTAATAAATTTGAGGCTCATTCATGACACTAGTTGTGGGATCGATCAAATTTTGGTGCCGTTGCCGAGGAAAACTAGTAGTGTTTGCTTGTTGTTAGCTTGTGCATAGTTTTACTTTTCTTTGTTTCTATTTCTCTTGATTTAATTGTCTATCTACTTGTGCTTTCACTTTTTATTACTACAGGTGATGATTTAGTGGAATTTGATCCAGAAATTAAAAGGACATTAAGAGCCTTGTGGAACCAAGAGAAAGAATCAGAAGTGGTTGAGAGTAGTTCTTCACATTTACGTTGTCCTATGGTAGAGAATAACTAAACAACAAAGTAGTTTGCAGCTCCAGATGTTGTAAATACCTCAGGTGAGTTTTGATGTTCTCAACCGAGTCATGTTAGGTCCTGTTATGTTTGATCCCTGTGTCTAAGTGTGCAGGCGCTTCGGAGCACATGAAGTTTAGTGGAAGACGTAGTGGTCGAGAAGGATAGCACGGGAAGAGAGTCGATGGGCTCGGTACATCCAAGGCACATGAAGGACTATGGAAGAGTATGCCGGTGAAGCGAGGAGAACGCGTGCGATGTTCGATGGACGAGAAGTCGGGTGGAAACATGCTTGAGGAGAAGGCCGGAGCAGGGTTCGGGTGAGGCCAACTCTGGAAGGCTCGAGATCACCAAAGAAGATCCGCTAGAGACCAGTCAGCGCCGTGCTGACCTAAAGTCACTTAGGTGCCCAAGTCAACTCAGGTGCCCGTGAATGAGGGTGCCCCTTTGCATTCGGGCAACCATGTTCTCGGGCGCCCCAGTGCATACAGGCGCTCGGGAAGCCTAACTCATCCGGATTAGCCGTTTACGAATGATGTGAAGCGGATAACTCCTGAGCCACGTGTCAGGCACCCCTAAGTATTCGGGTGCTCGTATAAGGCCAAGTCAGTGATCGGAAAGACTTGACTGGGCTATATATTGACCCCTAGAGCTCATTTACAAATATTAATTTCATTATAAACGAATTTCTACTGGGCTTTTCTCTGTTTTCTGAGTTCTAGTGTATTTAAGAGGCATCTCTGTTTTTTTTGAGTTCTAGTGTATGTAAGAGGCATCTCCGCCCTAAGGAGTTTAATCTAGAGATTGAGCTTATTTTAGCCTAAGATTAGCAACCGTCTTGGTTGCAAACCAAGTAATTGTTTGTGTGTCTTTTCTTTCGCTTAGTTGTTTTTGCTAAGTTACTTATTTTTGATAACTTACATCTATCTTTGTTTAAGAAAGACAAATGATAGGTTTATATTTGCAGGGGCAATTCACCCCCCCCCCTCTTGCCGACCAACCAATCACAGACAATTAGTATCGGAGCAAGGACGCTCCAGAAGGACTAACCGCTAACTGAAGCATGTACAAAATAGTTGGATTGGTCGTCTATCCACCATTGTTTGAGGGGGAGTTCGCTAGATAGAAGTGAAAAATACAGGTATTTTTGAAAACTGATTTTGATTTATTACTAATAATGAAAAATGGTTTTGAAGTCTCAAAGATGCCGTTAATAAAAATAAAGATGAGAGCTTGTGGACAAAAAAGGAGCAAGCAGATGAATAGAGAAGGATTTCACATTCAAGCAAGCTTGAATGGTTTGGTGCGTCCAAAAGATTAAGAGCCTAACTCAAGTTAAACTTGAGGGCATTGGAAAATATTGACCAGATTGAAGATATGCAGACAAGAGAGTTGTGAGATATTCCAAGTGTATCATAATACAGGGTGAGACGTTGGGTAGCGTCATCGAGGGATGATGTATTTAGTGATATGTGGGAGTTTTGGATCCATTGACCACTTAGGATAAGTCCTGATCAAATGACTGACATGGGCCGACTTGGGGACAAGTGATAGTAGAGGTCAAAGGAACAGTGAAATATTAATAAAGCATGTTAGTTCGGTCAATCGGGTAATCAAGAAATAAGAGTGAGGCCCAGTCTAGCCCAATTCAATAAAATAGCCGGGTTACGGTCCATTAGAGACGGTTGACTATGATCAAGCTCAAGAAGTTAGGATGGTCCAAGAAGAGAAGCATGTCTACCGATCGGCTAGGTGTAGGTGGGCAGGCTCTGCCGATCAGCTATGTTTTGGTAGACAAGCCAACCAATTTGATGGATGCTTAACTTTATGGAGTCGGTTGGTGATGCTGTCGAGTTAGATTACCTGGATAAATAGGACGTCGATCGGCCATTTGAAGCAGCATGCCGATTGGGATCATTTTGCTTGAGTGAAACCTTCAAATGAGGGACAATAGGACTCGGGTCATAGTCTACAACTAAGCTCAATCCCATAACATTCTGTAGGCTTATGAGGGTGTAAGCTGAGTGAGTTCAAAATCTCCGAGTAGAACGAATCAATTTGGAGATAATGTTGAGAGTCACCGTAACTTTATTAATGAGAATGTGAGGTATATAAATATCATTATAAATGTAAAATATAAAAATATCTAAAATATTAGAAAACAAATAAATACATAAATAAGAAATAAATAAATACATAATGCAAGAGTTCGCAGAATAAAATACATATCTTCGGGCTAAAGTCACATGGAACTGAATCCAATCAATTAGAAGAGATTTTCAATCAATTGTAGTTCTTGATCAATTGATTGGAAGATGGTCCAACCTTTAGTTGCACAACAAATATCTTCAGGGCTTGAACAAAATTGAAGGTATCAACTCGTAATCTTCTCATACTTGATTTTGTATTTATCATCTTTGATATAAATGTTTTTTTAAATATCCTACGCAAGGATTCTTAAAGGTTTGTCTCAATACCTATTCTAAAATGATAATTTTTACTGAAATATTTGTGGGGTGACTCATCAAATGTGTCATAGGTCATGAAGAAGAAGCGAAATCTTCAAACCATATTTATGCTTATTCTTATATTTCTGCTATGGATATACTTGGCACAAATAAGAATACACTTGAGTTCCTCATGGAAACTAACAAGTTTGCACTTGTTCATTCTAAGTCATATAGCACAACTCTACTTCCTCGAGTCACAAGCTCCATATTCATTCTATCAAGTTCTTGCAAACTCTATGCACACATTAGGAATATAGGCAAATCTAACTTAATTTTTTTTGCCAAATATATCAAAATATCTTAGTCAAATACAACCACTTAGGATATAATGGCACAAATAATCTCTTCACTCAAAGCATGATTACACCAACAAGCACTAGAACAAAAACATTTGTCATTTCACTGCAATAAATTCATCATTGTCAAGGATTTATTGGCAATTTTTGTAGTGGAAAAGATTTTGATATGAGATGGAGAGAGTGAGAGCATTCCAATTTGTGATTTGCTCAATCGGTTTAGGCAAAGATTGGGAGGGTTAACTGGGAGCCCATTTGAGTGTGGGTTAGGATGGCCGAATGAAATGGTGGGGGTGGGATAGGAGAGGATACTTTGGGATTAATACTTTGGTAGATGCATCCAATAAATATTTAAAAATAATGCTTGTTAGCGTGTGTTTGGGAATTTTCCTTGTCAAAAACTAAGATTTAGCAATTTACTTTGATCTAATTAGGATGCATTTGCATTGAGCTTGCATTGAGGAAAGAGGAATGGATGATACAAAAGACGAGATCCTGTGGAATGTCAATGCAAACTATTTGTGCAATCATGCCTTGAGTGTTGAATACCGAAAAATTAGGGGTTAAACGAAAAATTTCGAAATAGAAAATTGGGGCCTTGTTGGAATTATTCAAATGAGGAGGGGCTTTTTGTGAAAAGTGAAAATTATTTAATAAACCCTAAAACTCCTCCCCCGTGATCAATTTTCCCTTCCCCGATCGCCTCTGCCCTGACGCCGTAGCGAGCCAACGCCCCAGCGACGTCAATCACCGCCTCCGCGCCCTTTCCTTCTTCCTTTTTCTTCTTCTTATTCTTCTTCTTCTCCATTTCACTCGCATGACGCCGCAAGTTTCTCTTCCCCATTTTCTTCTCCTCTGCACAATTGTTGTTGCGTAGCAGTGCCCTAGATCTTGTGATCGCCGGCCACAGTCAGAGGTAAGCCTGAGATCTTTGAATTCGTCTCTGTTCTTGGGATTTCGTCTTCATGTTGGATGAGTTTTAGGGTTGTGAGTTTTTCCTTGAGGATCAAAATAGGGAAGGAGAAGATGGGGTGCGTGTGGCTTGCATCAAGTAAGAGTATAGATGAATGGTGATTTTGATCAGATTTGTAGATGTTGATTTTGTTTCTTACTGTTTAATTATGCTAGTTGTTTTTTGCCATAGGTTTTGGTTTTAGCTTAATTGAATGGTAAAGGTTTGAAGTTACTCTATTTTGGATCTAGGTTCCTATTTGGTTTTGTGAATATTTTGAATACCTTTCTTCGTTGATTTTCGAGTATTCGAAAATTTCGTATCCGCACAGTCTCATGTTGAATTTTTGTTCTGTAAAGTGCCGCATGCACGCGAGTACTTGGAGGTTCATTAGACACAACTAGGTTTATTTGACATTAAAAATATCCTACCTAGTAGTTTAATTGCATGTTCGTTGGTTTCTGGTTGGCTTCTGGTTGGTTCTTAGTTGGTTTCTGATACCTGTTGTTTCTACCGGCGCATTGTTGTTTTCCGGTTGTTCGCGCATCACTCACCGTTGTTTTAGAGGGATATTAGGGTTGTTGATAGCTCCCCCTTTATTCCGGGGTTTGGAGCAGTTGGCTTCCCAGCATAGAGTTGTTGATAGCTCCCCCTTTATTCTGGGGTTTGGAGCAGTTGGCTCCCTAGCATTAGAGCTGTTGATAGCTCCCCCTTTATTCCGGGGTTTGGATCAGTTGACTCCCCATCATTTATATGAGCTTTGTTTACTGCATTTGGTTGACATGCATGTATGTTTTGATGTTGTGATATCATGAAGTTTTTCGTACATGCTTAGTTGTCGTTTTGCTTTGTGCCAGGTTGTTTTGATATGTTATACATGTTTAGGTATTCTTATATTTCTTAGAGATTGTACCTGTTGTTTTTGTACTTTTACAGCTTGATTATGCCATGCTATTGTTTGTTCTTATACCCGCTTAGTCCGCCCGGACTCATGACCCCTGCTTCCTATTTTTGTTTCAGGTAGCAGGTAGTTGCATTACCAAGAGTCAGGAGAGGATTCAGTTGCCAGTCCCATGTTTTCGAGTTTGTTTCTATATTGGGTTATTATCGCAGTTATTTCTGCATTTTCGTTGTTTTCGCATTTTTATTTCCAAGTCCGGATTTATTTTACTAGTCTAATAATTGTCGTAGAAGAATTCTGTTTATTTCATATTACGTCGGTATGTTTCTTGTGGACGTTCTTTAGAGTTTTCTTTTCTTTTGTTTGTAATGGCTGAGCCATCCAATTATTATAAACTACATGGTTGTGTTTATTTTTCTTATTGTTGTGATGCTAGCCGCATGTGGCTAAGCTATATTGATGAGATGATGTAATATATGTCTCAACTTGTCCGCCGTACAGGGGAAATGATGTCCGATTTTCGAGTAAGCATATGCCTTTAGGGGCGTGACAATTTTTGGTATCAGAGCCAAGTTTTGCGATGTTTTGGTGTCCGTGGGTTTGTGGAGTTATTTTACGAGGTTAATCTGTATTTTACGGATTTGGTTGTATTTTTGTGTTTTCTTGACATGGTTCGGTATGGTTGTGTTTTGGGACTTGGCAGCGACGAGATCTCTCCCGACAAACAAGAAGTAGGTTGGTTTTAAATTTAGATAAATTTATATCTAAATAATGTATGTTGGTTTTGTTAACAGGTATGCCTCGTCGTATTGATCTCCTCCCGGTGCTCATGGTCGTGGATAATGATCACGGGGAAGGCCAGAGGAGTCCGAGGGAGACACGGGTCAGAGGTTGAGAGGCCCACCAGAGTGGAGCCGACTGGTCGGGGACCAGCGGACCCTTTGGGTGAGCTGAGACCTCCACTACTGAGAGTACCTCCTCCTTATCCTACAGCAGTTCCAGTTGTACCATTAGAGGCAGGTACATCAGTGCCACCAATGGCAGTTCCTGGAGTGCCATCAGTGGTACCCCCCTACCCAAGCAGGTTGGCTTCTGGACAGAGCTCGGATTCCGTTGCAGGCAGTGCCTGTGAAGGGTCGCTTCACACTGTTCCATGGGGAACCAGATCCATATGTTGCTTATGCCTGGTTGGAGACATTGGAAGGCACCTTCAGCTATATGACCCTCACAGACATAGAGAGGGTGGAGTTGGCTAGGAGTTGGCTACATATCACCTTCGAGATCAGGCCGTCACTTGGTGGAATATGCAGAAGAATATTATTGGTGGACGACCAATTTCTTGGGTCTCGTTCCGCGAAGCTTTTGAGGGCAAATATTATCCTGCCGCATTTCGTATGGCTCGACGGTAGGAGTTTCTTTCTCTTCATCAGGGAGACCACTCAGTTCTGGAGTATGAGGCGGAATTTAATCGTCTGGCGGAGTTTTGTCCTCAGTTGGTTGCTATAGAGGGGGAGCGGACGACACAGTTCACGCTGGGCCTAGCTGGATATATCTAGTTACGTATGTCTGGATGGGCTCCTACTTCTTATCGTGAGGCTCTAGATCGGGCTCTACACATTGAGATGATCCAGTATCAATTGCATGGTGATAAGAAGAAAGGAAAGCTGATAATTTCGGGTATCAGAGCAAGGTTCTTCCGTGGTAGCAGATAGGACGTCTCAGTATTCTGGGACAGGGTCGTACTATCAGTAGCCGTGCCCAGCATACCAGCCTGTAGTATATCAGCATCAGCAGTTGGTTGAAGCTTCGGGTTATCAGTTTCAGAAGTCGGTTGTGCCTTCTGGATATCAGGCCCAGCAGACTGCTGGACCTTCATCTTCTCAGCCGCAGCCGGTTTTGGCGTTGCCACCTCCAGCTCCAGAGACAGGACGAATTTATGCGGTCACCAGAGAGGAGGCACAGTGGACCGATGGATCGGTGTTCCATGGTATGATTTCAGTTTATGCATTTTCTGCTAAATTGCTTGTTGATTCTGGTAGTTCTAGTTCTTTCATATCACGTTTGTTTATGAGAAAGATTAGTAGGTTGCCTACCTTTAGATCACAACGTCTGTCAGTGTCTCTGCCATCTGGTGAGGTATTGAATATCATGCAGGAAATTAAGGCGTGTCCATTGGATTTCGGTGATTATACTCTCACTGTGGATTTGTCAGTTCTTGAGATGGTAGAGTTTGATATTATTCTGGGCATGGACTCGTTGGCGGCTTATCATGCCACAGTTGATTGACAAGCGAGCGTGGTCACGTTTCGGCCTCCGAACCAACCCTCGTGGGAATTCATTGGCACTAATGATGATGGGATTTTGATTATCTCTGCACTTCAGGCCCAGAAGCTTATGTTGTATGGATGTCAGGGTTTTCTATTGTCATTGATCAGCACTGATGATAGCAGCAGCCCTCATCTCTCGGATGTTACAGTGGTCTAAGAATTTCTAGACGTATTCCAGAGGAGCTTCCTGGTTTGCCTCCCAGAAGGCAAGTTAAGTTTATGATCGAGTTGATACCGGGGACTGCGCCGGCATCAAAGGCTCCGTATCGTATAACGCCTAAGGAGTTGGACGAGCTAAAGGTCCAGCTTCAAGAGTTGCTTGACAGGGGATTCGTTCGTCCTAGCGTATTTCCATGGGATTCGCCAGTTCTGTTCGTCAAGAAGAAGGATGGTTCTATGAGGTCATGCATAGATTACAGGCAGTTGAATGCAGTGACTATTAAGAACAAATATCCCCTATCTCGTATTGAAGATTTGTTTGATAAGATGAAGGATACTTCAGTGTATTCTAAGATTGATTTGCGGTCAGGATATCACCAATTGAGGATTAGAGATTCAGATATCCAGAAGACAGCTTTCCGCACCCGGTACGGATATTACGAGTTTTTGGTAATGTCATTTGACCTTACCAATGCTACTGCAGTATTTATGGATTGATGAATCGGGTCTTTATGGAGTATTTGGATCAGTTTGTTATTGTTTTTATCGACGACATCCTGATTTACACCCGTTCCGAGGATGAACATGCACGTCACCTTTGCATCGTTCTGGAGACGCTCCGGCGAGAGCAATTGTATGCGAAGTTCAGCAAATGTGCATTCTAGTTGTCCTCTGTGGGTTTTCTCGGACACGTTGTTTCCAGTAGAGGTATCTCCGTAGATCCCTAGAAGATCGAGGCTGTCACCTGTTGGGAGCAGCCTAAGTCAGTTCAGGAGGTGTGCAAATTTCTCGGATTAACTGGTTATTATCGACGATTTGTTGAGGGGTTTTCCAGCATTGCTTCACCGTTGACATGTCTGACCAGGAAGGGCGTGAAATTTATTTGGACAGAGGCTTGCGAGACCAGTTTTCAGGAGCTCAAGAGGTGATTGGTGTCTGCACCTATCTTGGTGTTACCTTCAGGCGAGGACGGTTTTGTACTCTACACTGACGCATCACATCAGGATTTGGGCGCAGTTTTGATGCAACATGGATGAGTAGTCTCTTTTGCTTCTCGTCAGCTAAAGGAGCATGAGAAGAACTATCCAGTTCACGACTTAGAGCTTGCAACCATTATTTTTGCCCTGAAGATATGGAGACATCATCTCTACAACGTCACGATTGAGATTTTCACGGATCACAAGAGCCTCAAGTATTTATTCACTCAGAAGGAGCTGAATCTTCGTCGAAGGCGATGGATAGAATTTCTGAATGATTATGACTGTACCATTGGCTATCATCCAGGGAAAGCTAATGTAGTTGCAGAAGCACTGAGCAGAAAATCTCAAAGTGTTCTGGCTTGTCATCGGGTTATGGTCACAGACTTAGTTCAGAGCTTCTTAGAGTTGGGACTAGAGGAGCAATGTCAGACAGAGAAAGGGTTGTTGGTGACTATGCTTGCTCAGTCTTCGATCAGGACGAGGATCAGAGAGACTCAGGCTGGTGATCAGCATCTGCAGTTCCTAGGCAGCCGAAATGCCTCAGAGCTAGAGCTGTCAATTTGGGTTGGGCCCGTCGGATTGGCCCGCCCAACCAATCTATTTAAGCGGGTTGGGTTAGAATTTTAGCAACCCAAGCCCGCCGCGGGCCAACCCGCCTAGGCCCACGACCCGTACGGGTCGGCCCGCGATGGGCTTGGGTTGGCCCGTGGGTTGAGAATCACATGTTAGTTAAGTTTTATGACAATTTATTATATTTCTTTGTTATTATTTTGAAATAAAAAATAATATTTTTCATCACATGAGTACTCATTTGTATCCATTTATATTTAAAAAATATATTTCTTAATATATTTGATTGATGAAATCTAAATATATGATTTTTTTAATTTTTTTAATTTTTTAAAAATATTTTGATGCGCCCGTGGGTTGGCCCGCCTAACCCACGGCCCGCCTTGGATTGGGTTGGGTTCGGCATTTTCCAACTCGCCTAGATGCCGGGACGACCCGCCCCGCCCCGCCACGGGTTGGCCCGTTTGACAGCTCTACTCAGTGCAGCAGACTGACTTTACACGAGATGACGAGGGTATTCTATATTTCGAGGGAGATTGTGCGTACCTAAGTCACATTCGGTCATGGAGGAGTTGCTTCAGGAGGCTCATCGATCTCGGTTTGCTATACATCTAAGCGGAACCCGTATGTACCGAGATTTGAGACGTTCCTACTGGTGGAATAGTATGAAGAAAGACATCGCGGATTTTTTTGCTAGATGTCTGGTGTGCCAGCAGGTGAAGGCCGAGCATCAGAGACTTGCTGGATTACTTCTGAAGATCCCTATTCCTGAGTGGAAATGAGAGCACATTACTATGGATTTCGTTGTGGGATTACTAAGGTCTCGTAGAATACACGACGGGATTTGGGTGATCGTTGATCGTGTAACGACCCGGCCCCTTGGCCCCTTGGGTGACCCAACTGGCGGCCCACTTGGCGGCCCTCGGTCCCTTGGGCGGCTAAATCCCATTTGGCGGCCCCTTTGGCAACCTATTGGGCGGTCGTTACTCACAAGTACTTCCCACCCCTGGCCAGTGGATTTTTTGCCTTCCTCAGGATTCGAACTTTAGACCTCCAGGCTAAGTACTAAAGTTTATGAATCCTGATACCAATTGCGCTATATCAGGATTCATAAACTTTAGTACTTAGCCTGGAGGTCTAATCCAGAGGAAGGCAAAAAATCCACTGGCCAGGGGTGGGAAGTACTTGTGAGTAACGACCGCCCAAGAGGTCGCCAAAGGGGCCGCCAAATGGGATTTGGCCGCCCAAGGGACCGAGGGCCGCCAAGTGGGCCGCCAGTTGGGTCACCCAAGGGGCCAAGGGGCCGGGTTGTTACAATAAAAAGGCGCCTTTTTATGTAGCGGCCCCGCCTCTATGGTCCCCGCAGGCAACCCTCTAGGTCGGCGACCCTACGGTCTTCCCAGCCATGGCAGTGGGTTTTTGCCTTCCCCAGGATTCGAACCCTTGACCTCCAGGACAAGGACAATAGTTCCTGAATCCTGGTACCAAGTGAGCTAATAAATTGTCACGCCCCGAGACCTCAGGAGCCGCTGATCCAATAGAAAATCGGATAGCACCTCCCCTGTCCGGCGGACAATTACACATACATACACCAAATAAAATCACGCCCACGCAGTTTAAGGGTCTCACAAGAGTAGTATAGTATAACTAAAACTGGGTAACCATACCTGACTGCGGACCGGTCCGACTTACGACAAACACAAAGCATAAGGGTCTCACAAGAGTAGTATAGTATAACTAAAACCCAACACCAACACGACAGCGGAAGAAAAACATAGACAGTACTACCAACAGAAATAGACAAGAAATCCGAAGACATCTCAACGAGTACGCGAACTGGGACAGGCTGTCGGGCACGCTCCAGTCAATCATCCTGAAAAAAAAACAAGGAGCTGCGGGATGAGTTATAGAACTCAGCGAATATCTCTTCATATATATACAAGATATTCTAGAATAGCAACAGGGTAATAGACTACCGAAATAAACATGTATGGGCAGTAATAAGAACAACTGCATAAGAACAAATAGAACTACCATACCACTGTCGCAGAGTCGCCAAGACCAGACATAAGGGTCTCCTGTAAGTGCATGTCAATCATAATGCAGCATCAAGTAAACACAAGCACAAGTAAGGGCAAAATAAACGAATACACAAAGTGCAATGACATGGTCACCCCTGCCGTCGGTCAGACTTCGTCACCTATGTACGGGAGGAAGCTGAGCGGAGGCCACCCTTCGACGTAGGGCTGTGACTGCCGTCTATACTCTGCCATCACTACTCCTGAGCGATCGAGTAGACGGGATGCTGTCGGTGTAACACCCCTACTCCATGGCCTATCCTAGCGAGGTAATCCATCAGCCTAAGGCCATCTGTGGAGGACATCTCTGTCTGAGTGTTACCCCTACCCCATGTATATAAATGGGGGAGAGATCTCGCCCTCTCATCTCCTGGTATCTGGACAACTCAAGGAGGGACATCTGCCTGCTATCACGCTCTGATTCACTAACCCATGAGTGCACGAGCGAAGCAGCACAGAGCACACTACCCATACTCCGTCAACCACTAACCCATGAGTGGCCGTACGGGTAGATCAATATGACTGTCGACCTAGCTCACCCAAAAGGGGCCCCTGCTCGACAGTGATGCACAGTGCAGTATGATGCATAACAACGGTCAAATAGCATCCACTATCTAGTCCACCTATATCAACATGATATGCAAGGATCGTGGAATATGCACCATATCCTAAATCCTACAGGTATAGGTATCACATATCAGTTGTGGCACAACCAGCATCGACAAAACAAATATAATGGTCATGCCACCATTCTATTACTCTATTGCTACACAAGCATATCAAATATATATATATCTGTGACAATTCTAAAAGAAAAGTCAGAGATACCCGCCTCCGATGTAGTAGTCCGAACGCGACGAGAACCCCCGTCTGAAATAATATCCACCGCCAGTGGAGTCCAAAATAGCCGAGTCAATAACCTGTATCAAGTGATATAATTTAGCTATCATAACAGATGTTAATCAGCTAAAACCAATTAATCACTCGTATTAGAACTAATCTCCATTACTCCAAGTATAGGACTTAGGCTCACTCTAGGTTAACCTAATCCTAATCACAACTCCATCAAACCCCTAGCAAAACAGAATCTCCCCAAAACAACCGATATAGCAATAATCAAATAAATCCTAAAATTAATTAACTAAACGCAAGAACACCTTAATTTAACATCCACAACTAATCACATCCCAGTAGATAACCCATCAAGACCCCTCACTAGTCTGCCACGAACAACTGAGCAAAATCCCTTCACAAACCTGCATCAGATCTCAACACAATACCACGAAGGGAAACTCTAAATTCAAATCTGATTACAAGCTTCATCAAATACACAATCCATCCAATCAACAGATCCCGAAACCAATACAACAACGAAACCCTCCAAACTGCAGCTCAAGGAAAACATGGAAACCCAAAACCAATCTATGCATGCTCACGACAAATCTATACAGAGCCAAATCCTCCAAGACATCATACAGATCCAAACCAACCCTTCGACCAATTCTGATCAAGATTATCATCACAAGAAGCATCTCCTTACCTGTAATGCTGCGCCAGTCGCAAACCCCAACTCCAAACCAGTTGGAAGAAGAAATGTCCTCGTCTAGATCCAAATCTGAGCTCAGAACTCCTCCGAACCCTAGATCGCATGTATCACACCCAGGAATCGAACGAAGTTAAGAAAGGGTTCCAAAAATCGAACTCACGCACAATCCAACAACCGAAATCTATCTTACCTGAGTCGTGCCCAGATCTGAGAAGAGTCTTGCTCCAAACCCTAGATTTGTACCCAGGATCCCTCCTCTTCGATCGGTGAGAAGCAAGATCGCGAAGACAGCGCGTGAGGGAAATCGCCGATCCAAGCCAAATTTCCCCCGCATCCTTGACCGCACTTCCCCTCTGCTTCCTCTCCCTCGCACCGTAGAAGAAGAAAAGAGGCAGAAGGTCGCTGGCCTCCAGAGATGGCGTCGATCGCTTGGAAGAGAGGAGATCACAAGGGATCGCATGGGTTCGGTCGTCGCCGACACAGAGAAGTCGGGCGAAGAAGAAGAGGAAGGGCTCGTGCGATTTGGGCAGAAAGAAAAAGGAAATCGGGGATTTAGGGATTTCGGCCGAAAACTTTGGGAAGAGGAAGGAAAGTTATTAATGGGTGATCTTTTTGCAATTTGCCCCTCTGGTTCTGGACTATTCGACACAGGCCCTTAAGTTTAGGAACTTTGCATTCAGGTCCCTAAATTTTCAGTATTTAACATTCTCCCCCACTAATAAGAATTTGGTCCCCAAATTCCGTTATTACTTATAGTAAATGGTAACCACTGTATGTATGAAATACGAGTACTACAATGAATAACAGTAGTACCTCAGTCAAACAAATGGGGGTATCGAGCTCAGATAGTGTCCTCGAACTCCCAAGTCGCCTCTGCATCCGTGTGATGCTGCCATCTGACCCTAACCAGCCGGATCGTCTTGTTCCGTAGCTGACGCTCCCGGAATCCCAAGATCCGTACAGGGTACCTCTTCATAGGTAGCGTCAGGCTGGAACGGAACAGGCACCTCGGATAAGATGTGTGTGGGATCTGGCACATAACCTCTGAACATAGTTACATGGAACACGCTGTGGATGCCAGACAAGGACGGTGGAAGTGCTAGGCGATAAGCTACAGCTCCAATCCTCTCCAGAATCTGAAACGGACCAATATACCGTGGAGCTAGATTTCCTCTGAGGCCAAAACGTTTCACCCCCTTCGTGGGTGAAACCCGCAGAAAAACACGATCCCCCACAGCAAACTCTAAGGGTCGGCGTCCCCGGTTAGCATAACTCTTCTGACGATCCTGTGCTGCTGATAATCTCTGTCTGATAGTCCGTACTAACTCTGCCTCGTGCTGAATTCTCTGGGGTCCGAACAGCTGAGTCTCTCCGACCTCATCCCAAAGGGTGGGTGTCCTGTACGTCCTACCATACAACGCCCCAAACGGTGCCATCTGTATCGCCGAATGAAAGCCGTTGTTGTAGGCGAACTCCACCAAGTGCAAATGGTCCTCCCAACTGCCCCCAAAGTCCATCACACACAAGCGCAATAAGTCCTCCAAAGTCTGGATAGTACGCTCTGACTAACCGTCCGTCTGGGGATGAAAAGCTGTGCTGAGTCGGAGCTCTGTACCCATAGCCCTCTGCAAACTCTGCCAGAACCGAGATGTAAAGCGTGGATCCCTATCTGAGATAATACTCAAAGAAACTCCGTGCAATCTGACTATCTCCCGGCAGTACATCTCTGCCAATCTATCAAGAGAATCTGTCCTCCGGATAGCTAAAAGTGAGGAGATTTGGTTAATCGGTCCACGACCACCCAAATCGCATCATGACCTTTCCTAGTCCTCGGCAAACCCACAGCAAATTCCATGGTGATATATTCCCACTTCCACTCGGGAATAGGAATCCCTCTGGAGGAGTCCAGAAGGTCTTTGGTGTTTTGACTTGACCTGCTGACAAACGAGACATCTACCAACAAAATCCGCGATGTCCCTCTTCATGCCGAT
>JAGFNQ010001439.1:170986-234634 GCA_024364735.1 Boesenbergia rotunda | reverse complement strand
GACTGCCACGTCATCAGTCGACTGATACAGGCTGTTTTAAGAAGGGTAAGGTATTTTCGATAAGTATTAGCTATGGGTTCGAGAAGAGAGTATGACATGGTATTATTATACATGATTTGCTTAAGTTAGAATATAATTGTTAGCAGAATCTAAAAGTTTAAAAAAAAAAAAAAAAGATTTCCGCATTTTACTTTTAGTCATGTATCAAAAGTAGAGAAGTAGAGAGAAGTAACGATCCGTCTAAGACAGGAGAAGGCGGGTCGCTACAGTTGGTATCAGAGCAGGTCCCATTCTCCAGCATCACACACACATCAGCATCAACCTTGCCGTCTTCAAGTAAGAAAGCTTTAAGTTTCAGTTTTTCTATTGCTCCTTTACTTAACTTCAGTATAGAGAAATGCTTAAGTACTTACTCATATGTGCATAGAACAAGGAAGCATGTTTAATACCTTAGTATCACGGAATCATGTTTAATCCCTAGAATGGATATTAGAGAAATGCTTAAGTACTTACTTGATTTGCCCAAAAGTAAGTTTTGGGATTTCGGCACGCAAGGTGCTTGATAAAAGTTTTGAGTAAGACCAAGGTCTTACTAAGCCCTAGAACGAGTTTTAGGACTAAGAAATGAGATAAGAATCAAGACCAAGGTCTTGTTATATCCTAAAGCAAGTTTGGGAACATTACCATTAAGTGTTAAGTTATACATTTGAGGACGTCCTAGAAAGGCCCAAAACGAGGAGCAAGCTCCTAGAAGGCAAGAAGCGTACCTCATTCAATAGGAGAAACTGAAGCCAGGGAACTTCCCAGGCACAAGCAAACCATGGGATGCTTAAGCATGGTTCAAAACGTTGGAAAGAATAGTAGGGCTACTGGACTGGCATGAGGTAGAGAAGATAAAGTGTGCATCTTTCTGCCTTACGGGAGATGCTAGAATATAGTGGAAGAGAGTCAAGGCCAAGAGAAATGTTAGCCAGATGACATGGGCCGACTTCGAGACTGAGTTCTTCGAAGAATACTCTCACATGCAAGTAACCAACAAGCATTATGATGAATTCACGGAGTTCAGACAAGGAGAACTATCCGTGGATGAAGCAGTGAAGATGTTTAAGCGGTTAGCTCATCTGTGCCCAGAGCTAGTTAGCACAGAAAGAGAGATAGTTAGGCTAATGCTCAAGATGTTAAGGCCTGAGATAGCGTTGAAGGGGGGCTAGCAGTGTTAAGAGACTGCAAACCTTCGAGGAACTAATAAGTAGTGCTTTGATCACTGAGCACTACTTAAACAGTATAAAGGCCACCAGAAAAGTTGAACGATGAAGTTCTTAACAACCTTACCGTCAGGGGAAGTAATGGCCTCTACTGAGAGGCTAAGGGCAGTATCAATCTAGATTTCCAACCGAGAGCTCTACAGTGACTTGTTAGTCCTTGAGATGAAGGATTACGATGTCATTTTAGGAATGGACTTCTTGAGCAAGTATAATGCTTCTATAGACTGCCGCAAGAAAAAGTCAAGTTCACACCAGAAGCAGAACCTTCGGTTGAGTTTATTGGAGACCCAAGGAGAAAGATAAATAGGTTCCTACCTACCTTACAAGCTCAGAGAATGTTAGAGAAGGGGTGCTCTAGTTTCTAGCTCATATAGTGGATGCGAGTCAAGGAGAAGGATTGAAGAGAGAAGAAGTGAGGGTAGTCTGTGACTATCCTGAGGTGTTTCCTGAAGAGTTACCAGGACTCCCTCCCAATCGGGAAATTGAGTTTGAAATTGAGTTGGCCCCAGGAACCAACCCAATTTCGAAGGCACCTTATCGCATGGCACCAGCAGAACTGAAAGAATTACAAGAACAATTGCAAGAGCTGCTTGACAAGGGTTTCATCCGCCCTAGTCATTCACCTTGGGGAGCTCCTGTACTTTTCGTCGAGAAGAAGGATGGGTCTATGCGTCTGTGCATAGACTACAGAGCTCTGAACAAGGTAACCATCAAGAACAAGTACCCCCTTCCAAGGATAGATGATTTATTTGATCAGCTGAAGGGAGCCACAGTGTTCTCCAAGATAGATCTGCGATCAGGTTACCATCAGCTAAGAGTGAAGGAGGGTGATGTGCCAAGGACTGCTTTCAGTACAAGATATGGGCACTATGAGTTTGTGGTCATGCCCTTTGGAGTGACAAACGCCCCTGCGACGTTTATGGATCTAATGAATAGAGTGTTCAAGGATTTTCTAGACAAGTTCGTCATTGTCTTCATTGATGATGTCCTAGTGTATTCAAAGACTCGGAAAGAACATGAAGAACACCTGAAGATAGTGTTGCAAACCTTACACCAGAAGGAGTTGTACGCCAAATTCTCAAAGTGTGAGTTTTGGCTTGATCAGGTGGCCTTCCTAGGCCACATTATTTCCAAGGAAGGTATTATGGTAGACCCAGCCAAGATTGAAGCAGTTAGTAACTGGAGTCAACCAAAGAATGCCAGTGAGATCAGAAGTTTCTTAGGCCTGGCAGGATATTACAGAAAATTTGTGGAGGACTTTTCCAGAATAGCCTCTCCACTCACAGCCCTGACCAGAAAGAACCAGAAGTTTGAGTGGTCAGATAAATGCGAGCACAGTTTCCTAGAACTGAAGAAAAGATTGACTAGTGCTCCCATCCTGACTGTTCCAGAAAGTGACAAGGCCTTTGACATCTACAGTGATGCATCCAAGATGGGCCTTGGAGCTGTCCTCATGCAAGACGGTAAAGTAATAGCATATGCCTCTAGACAGCTCAAGGACTACGAGAAGAATTATCCTACGCATGACCTTGAGCTAGCAGCTGTGGTTTTCGCACTGAAGCTCTGGAGACACTACCTGTATGGAGTGCAGTGCAGAATCTTCACAGACCATCAAAGTTTGAAGTACTTCTTCACTCAGAAGGACCTGAATATGAGGCAGCGCAGGTGGCTAGAGTTGGTCAAAGATTATGACTGTGAAATCCTCTACCACCCAGGTAAAGCTAATAAAGTGGCAGATGCACTGAGCAGAAAATCCTGTGCAGCACTGATGTCCTTATCATCACTGTCTCCACCACTTCGGAAAGAAATAAAAGATTTTGAAGTCGAGGTTATAGTTGGGCAATTTTCGGCATTGACCCTAGAGTCAACCCTGCTTAAAGATATACAAGAAAAGCAAGATCAAGACCCAGAGATCCAGAAGATCAAGCAGGAGATCCAAGAGGCAGAAAATTCAGAGTTTCGAATATCAGATAGTGGCATACTCTATCTTGGAGACCGCCTTTGCGTCCCCAATGATGAGGAACTAAGAAAGAATATTTTAGAAGAAGCCCACAGTACCCCGTACTCTATGCATCCTGGTTCTACCAAGATGTACCAAGATTTAAAGAAGAGGTTCTGGTGGTCTGGACTCAAGCGAGACGTGGCCAGATATATCAGTACCTGCTTGACCTGCCAGAGGGTCAAAGCCGAGCACCAGAGACCAGGAGGAGTTCTGCAGCCACTTCCCATTCCAGAGTGGAAGTGGGAAGAAATATCCATGGACTTTATCACAGGTCTTCCAAGAACCACCCATGGACGCGATGCAATTTGGGTGATAGTGGACAGATTGACCAAGTCTGCCCACTTCCTAGCCATCAAGTTGTCGCATTCGGTAGAGCAATTAGCACAGCTGTACGTGAAGGAAATAATCAGGCTTCACGGAGTCCCGAAGTCGATCGTTTCTGACAGAGATGGGCGATTCATCTCCCATTTTTGGAGGTGTGTTCAGGACGCCCTAGGCACCAGACTTCAGTTCAGCACAGCCTTCCATCCCCAGACAGATGGACAAACAGAGAGAGTAAATCAGATTTTAGAAGACATGCTCAGGGCTTGTGCGTTGGACTTTAAGGGTAGTTGGTGCAAGTACCTATGCTTAGCTGAGTTTGCCTACAACAATAGCTATCAGGCCACTATCAAAATGTCACCTTATGAGGCATTGTATGGCAGAAATGTAGATCACCCATATGTTGGCAAGAAGCTGGGGAGAAGAAAGAGATGGAGTCAGAACTAGGCAGCCAGACTGAGTTTATAGATGAGACCACTCAGGCTATCCAGACGATCCGCCAGAGGATTGAGACTGCCCAGAGTAGACAGAAGAGTTATGTTGACACACGCCGTAGGCCACTTGAATTCCAAGTTGGAGATTCAGTATTTCTCAAGGTCGCTCCCATGAAGGGAGTGGTGAGATTTGGCAAGAAGGGCAAGCTAAGTCCTCGCTATATAGGACCCTATGAGATTATAAAGAGAGTTGGGAAGGTAGCCTATGAGCTGGACTTACCAGAGGATATGTCAGCTATCCACAGTACCTTTCATGTCTCTATGCTAAAGAAGTGTATTCACGACCCCAATCAAGTGATTCAGCCTCAGTCAGTACAGATCCAGGAAGATCTTAGCTATGAGAGCAGACCGACACAGATAGTGGACAAAGCAGTTAAGAGATTAAGAAACAAAGAAGTGCCACTAGTGAAGGTTATCTGGCAGAATCAAAAGCATGAAGAGGCTACTTGGGAACGTGAGGACAGCATGAGAGAGAGATATCCAGAATTATTCTAAGTTCGAGGACGAACTTTTCATAAGGTATGGGGGATTGTAACGCCCCAAAATTTCCATTTTTAGTTCTTAAAGTCCTTGGAATTATTTAAAAATAGTTTAGAAATATTCTAGATATTTTTAAGAATTTTTAGAATATTTTTATGGAATTTTCCGAGTCCGTTTAGTATTTTTGGAAAAAGAAAAAGAAAAAGGAAATAGAAAAACGTTTAAGGGCAGCCGGTGGATTGAACCCGTGACCACCACGAAACAGCCCGCGCGCACAACCAACCGAGCTAGGGTATCAAGCACAGAAAAGGAAGGAGAGATTTATATTTAAGCCGTAGTTAAGTTAATCCGCCCCCTTAAGTATAAATAGCTAATTAAAGAGAGAAGTTTTATTTTCTCTCAAACCCTCTCCCTTCCCCTAACCTGCGCCGACCCTCTCTTCCCTCTCCTCTCTTGGGCGACACCAACACCAAGCCAAGAGGGCCGACCGAGACCCGTCTCCAAGAGATAATCCTATATTCGGGATCCCCGCGACGAGAGGAACGCGTAGACGTAAAGAATTCTTCGAGATCTTAAGTTTTCTCCGAGCTCTAGACCTCTATCTTGGTTGTAAGTCCAAGATATCAATGTAAGTACTGCTCACCTGCAATAAGAGGCGGTTTTACCGCGAGAATTTCCTTTAAAAGTTTTTAAAAGAGAATTTTTCCTTTTTGCTTTAGTTTTTGCATGTGATCTTAGTTTCTTATATGCTTGTATATGTTTGATAAGCACCCTATGTGAGTTTAGGGCCAAGAAAGTTATGAGAAAAGAAAAGAAGATAAAGATAAGAAAAGAAAAGGCCAAGGCCTTAAGAAAATCTCCAAAAGTCAAGACTTAGGGATTTTAGCACGCAAGGTGCTCCAGAAAATGCCAAGGCATTTACAGATAAGAAAGAAAAGAAAGAAAAGCTATTTTATTTTCTAAGGCCAGTACCCGGCGTCCAAGGGCGTCGTTAAAGAAATCCAGGTGTCCAATTCCAAGGTCTTGGCCCTGGTAGACCAAGGTCTGCTCTATTAGGATTGGTGGCTCGCTACCCCAACCTTTTAGGGAACGCGCATATGAGATGGTACTTACGTCTTCAGTGGATCCAAGTGATTAGTATTTTCAAGTATATGCTTTAGCAAAGTTTTCGAAAATACAAAAAGTTTTCAAAAGATAAAGAATAGCTAAAGTTTCAAGTTGAGCCAAGAAAAGTAGATTGAGATTATTTATTGCTTGAGTATGCATGTTTTGAGTTATACATGTTTAGTTTAGTTTTCTTTCAAGCATATCAGTATCTCATATGATTTTCATATTGTTCTAGAAGCATGTATGCATATTTCGAGTTTTTGTGAGCTAGATAGTACTTACTAAGCTTTTGCTTATAGATGCATTTCCTCTTATTGCAGATAAAGATAAAGGCAAGCAATTCTGAAGGAAGACGACGAGGCGGTGCTGAGTAAAGTGTGTGTGGTGGCTGAGTATGGAGAGATCTTCGAGACAAGACAATTTAACTATTCAAACTACAATGTTATAGTTTATTCAGATTTTAAGTTCTTGTTTTATGGAGTTAGTAAACATTTAAGTTTTGGATAGTTTTACATGCTCAATTGCTTAGAGTAGAGTTTCCATGTCATTTCATTTAGCTTATATAATCTTATGCTTGCATTGGATGAGTAGAAATGTGAGTAGATGGAGATATTGATACTTTGTTAGAAAATAGATGCATGTGCCAAGATAGTATCAAATTCTCTTTGAACTAAGTTTTTATTGCTTAAATATGTCTAGAAAAGTTGCATTCATATTCCATAATGCTTTAGAAGTGTTATAGAACCTTGCATGATGAGTTTAAATGGTTAGAAGCAAAGATTGGTACAAACCTTAGTGTTAAAGTTTAAATAGCTTTTAGTAGTTTGTTTTCTTCCATAAAAGTCCTAAATTCAAGTTTGTGGATTCGTTTGATTGGCTAAACCTTTTAGGAAACTGACATAGAGTATAGAAATGGCATCATAGTGTTATATGGCCCGAAATTGAAGGAATGGTGGCCTTGGACAGCAAGGGCCGAATTCTGTAAAACAGAATACAGCCGTATCAGTCGACTGCCACGTCATCAGTCGACTGATACAGGCTGTTTAAGAAGGGTAAGGTTATTTTCGATAAGTATTAGCTATGGGTTCGAGAAGAGAGTATGACATGGTATTATTATACATGATTTGCTTAAGTTAGAATATAATTGTTAGCAGAATCTAAAAGTTTAAAAAAAAAAAAAAAAGATTTCCGCATTTTACTTTTAGTCATGTATCAAAAGTAGAGAAGTAGAGAGAAGTAACGATCCGTCTAAGACAGGAGAAGGCGGGTCGCTACAATGCTCCCCGGCGGAGCACATGATGTCTCTTCTGGACTTCTCGGTTAATCCCGGAGTCCCACCTCCACCAGGATCTTTAGCGAGACCCCGGACATCATCTCCGCTATGCTTCCTGGCAAATAGTGTGAAACATGGGGTTTCACCTCTGCTAGGCCCTTCGGCAAGAAACAATACTACGTCTCCTCCCTGGTGGTGTCGGCAACTCCTGCCGTAAACAGGGGCGGAAGAGAAGGCACTGATATCTCGCCGCAAGGAGTCTACAAAGAGAAAGAAAGCGAAATGAATGGGGATGGTTCACCCTTCTCCCCCTCTTTATAGTGACCACTGCCTCTCTGTGCATTTAATGTCGGCATAGCGCGGGAATAGCAACAGATGCCAGTTCTGAAGCGTCGCATCAATTGGCATGTCTTCGCCGCGTCTGGGAACCCGCTACTCTTTATGAGTCAACTCAAGAGATTGCGTGGGATGCGGAGGTGACGGTTCGAAGGTCACCAACATTCTCCAAAAGAGAAGAGTCGATGGGGGCCCCACAGGAGAATAAATACGGGCCTAGTACTTGGGCTTGCGAGGTTATCTTGAAAAATCCGTACCCTAGATCTTGCTACTCTCTGAGCCCTTGACGCAATGACAAATGCATGCACGAGATAGTAAGGTAAAGAAATACGGTCATCTTAATCAAAATTAATACAGCAGAGCCAAGCTCCCTGGTAAACACACGATCCTACGACACTTGGTCCTCGAGAAGAAGTTCCTTCCAAACTAGGTCGGCAGTCATAAACTGGGGTCCACATCTAGAGGCAGAAATTGAGACTTTTTCAACTGGTCAATGGCCCCGTGGAGCCTTCCTTCAAGTGCTTCATCACCTGGTCAGTGATGATAGCGCCGAATTTATCCGACTCCAGGAACTTAGCCTTGAAGTCCACTTCGGCCTCTCTATTGCTCGAGGTATCAATCGCCCGAAGGTCGCGTAGCTCGGCCTCAGCAACCTCCTTGGCGTGCTTCAGCTGTTCCACCTCGGCAGATATTCTATCTTGCTCTGCCAGGGCCTCCCTAAGTCTGTCTGACACGACCCATACCTCCGATCGAGCATGGGCCAGGTCATCCTCGAAGACAGCCAGGCAATCAGTCGCCAACAGGAGGTCGGACTCCTTATGGCTGAGCTGCTGCGCTAGATTTTGAACGTGCGCGTTCAGCCTCTTGGTCGAGGTCGCTATAAGTCAGAGACCACCCGACAAGTTTTTCTCTCTTATCTGAAGCTGATCTCGCTCCTGCATCACTTGGAGCAAGTCCTTTGTAATGGCCACCGCCCGCTCAGAGACCAACCATCCCTGGTGTCAGGAACTATGTAGGGCAGACTCCTTGGCCATCGGAGTATTCAGCAGATGCTCCACCTTCACCCATAGAGCTCGGCTGACCCCCGTTTGCATAAGTCCCGCCTGATGCTCGTGGTCAGCCACGTCTTCTGCTCACAGGGCCCGGCGGGTTAAGGCTTCAATTTGAGGCCAGGAGTACAAGCCACGGCCGACCGTTAGGCAGTCGTCAGCTACCTATCATTGCACCAAGGAATTATAGAGCCTACCAGAACATATCCTATGCAACAGTAGCACGCACCATCAGAAGGGTCTCACGGAGTTTGGTCAGAGGCCCCGCAGAGACACGTATGACCTCTCCTCCTTGAGACCTCGAGAGGTCGGCCTGACCCTTAGAAGGCAATGAGCCCCGACGCGGAGGAAGTAGCTGAACCACAGGAGCTTTAAGAGGCAGGCAAGAGGGGCCGGAGTCACCCTCATCCGAGCTAAAAGTCCCCTCAGATAAGAGCCCCTCGGCAGGAACCTCCTTAAACTGCACTGGGAGAAAGATTGCATGGATGCCTCCGATGTTGCATCCAATCTCATTTGAATGTGGTCAAGCTTCATCCGGTATTGGGTGTGCAGTACCTCCTTACCCTTCGGAGCCTCAGTCGGGCCAATTAAGGGAGAGCCGGGGGTCGGGATGCCGACTTCCAGAATTGTGGCCGGCGGTATAGGAGGAGATACAGGAACAGATGCCCCACCCTCGGAAGGCGAAACAACCGCCTCAGGGACGGAAGTAAGAGGGTTGGTGTCATCAGAGTGCAGCTTTTCTATCTGGGGTCCGAGCCCTCCAGAATTCGCCTTTTCTGTCGACCAGCGAATTAGACTGTTGAAGGAGCAGTAACGGGTGCAAGGCCCCCCCCCCCGAGATATAGCTTCTTCACCACCACACTAGTCCGATCAGTCAGTCACACTTCCTTCGATCAGACTTGAAGGGAGGGACTTGTGATGGGGTTGAGTAGCCCATGGCGAGCATCTGGGATGAAGAAGCTACGTGGTAAAACGCGACGAGTCTGCGTGATTCTCTTTTCAAAGCTATCAGGGCCCCTCGAGAAACACGCCCTGGAAAATCAGATCTAAAAATCCCTCCCGAGTGCACCCCGGGAGGTCGGGTTCTGAGATCATCTCGGGGAAGTAGAGCGCCCACGATCGCCCGGGCCAAAAGACCCCGAGATCACCTCGGGGAAGCGGAGTCCAAGCTACCTTCGACCTTAAGCATCGGTCCCCCTTCTATCGCGGATCTACGGATAAGCATCCTTGCTATCACGGAGGCATCATGACCCATTAATGTTGCAACGGGTCGAAACACGAAATGACAGCGTGGACCGTTTCAAGGGCTATCCAGTAACCGCCAAAAGGGGGGTGTGGCATTGATCATGGGGACGCACCAAGACAACCGCAACAGGTATAAAAGATAGTCCAACCCCTCCGGTAAGGGGATACACACTCTCTACTACTTAAACATTTTTCTGCTTTCTATTCTGATCCATAGAGGCACAGACTTGAGCGTTGGAGTGGGCTCCGCCAGACAACCTCCGGCGTGTTCCATTAATGCTCGTGTTGATCTCGCATGGAGCAGAGTTCCTCCCCTCCCGTCAGCATCCATGTGGGCTGAACCTCGGTGACTCGCATCGACATCGATTTCTTCCGGAACAGTAATATATAACCAATTTCACCCATTAGAAGCTCTCAATGTTTAGATAAATGGTGATTAGAATGTCAATGTCTAGCTAGGACATGTAAGGTTTGTTGGAGGGTACCAAATGGGAGGAAAAGGAAAAAGAAAAAGAAAAGACACCACATAAGCAAGTTCAGATACAAGTTAGTTACCTCATTCTAAAAATCCAGCTCGAAAAGTGTTCAAGCTGGATTAAATAGTGTTCAAATTCACAATTGAAAAATCCAGCTCAAAATTCATCTGGTCATAAGAAGTATTAAATATTGTGGCGTGTAATTATTGAAATGAATTCATCATAATCCGATATAATTTAACTACTAGAGTGAACAGATTGTTTACTAAACAAGCATCTTAATCTGTTGGATCTGAGCTGTGGGCAAGAAATGGGAACAAGAGATCTACAGAAGACAGAAAATACCAATGTGGCCCATGTAAATATATTGAAAAGGTGACGATACAATTTAGAAAATTAACTATGAGCAGGATAAAATGAGAGTTTGGTAAAGAGAAAACACTATTTAAGAACTTCTATTAAAAAATTAGAATATTTCATGATTATCCAAAAAATTCAATATCCATTAAGTGATAAATAAATAAGCAAATGACAAAAATATTCAAGCTTCTAATCAGATTACTTGTTATTAAGCTAGTGAGCACAAAAAAAACAGCAACATGTCTTCATGATGAGAAGGAAACAAAACATCTACCTATTGAGCTCAATAAGGTCAATTTTTTTCAAATAAGATGTGAATCCTGAGACGTTGGGCTTCTAGATCATCCATCACGATCATTTTCCAATTTACCTTGGCGGCCGGTGAAAAACTTCTGTGAGACCAGGCCGGTCGCCCGAGGTTAGAAAAACCTCGTTAATCATTTTTTTTTCAACAAGGTCAATTTCATATATGTGATAGAAGAACCAACGGTGCTCTGCAATTCTTATCATATTAGTAGATGCATTACAAGCTTTGTATAAGCAACTTGGACTATCATCATATTACGAAGAGATTTATATAAGTATGCATCTAAACATTCTAGTAACGTGAACAAGATTGTGTAAGTACAAACACTTATGAAGCCATCTGCATTAAGCTGTAAAAGGCCACTATCTGTTATATTGACAATGTTAACAGTATGCATTAACAGTATGCCCTGTGAGACTACCACAGCCGCCTGACCACCTGTTCACATTGTCTTCTCTGATCCCCATTAATATTAGGTGACTCTATCAAATAATGATTATGTCAGGAATTTAACAGATACTTACTGTCAGGATGGATTCTTAATTATTTTGGCTCACTCGGTCAGATCATGCAGACTTATAGCGCGGATTGGTCGGGCAAGTTCGGTTTCTTAGTCATCCCGAGTGTTCGACCCCCGGAATGCCCAGCCTCGAGTGACCGACCCTGAGTTGCCGACCTCGGGGGACCGACCCCGAGTGGCCGACCTCGGATGACCGATCCCGAGTGGCCGACCTCGGGTGACTGACCCCGAGTGGCCGACCTCGGATGGCTGACCCCGAGTGACCGTCCTCGGGTGACCGGCCCATGACTCTACCTGTCTTACCTTCTATTTTCTCCGCCCAGATACATATCCTACCCTGTGAACCGATATCAACCCGACCTAATCTCCTTTGACCCAGGCCAGGTCCCGACCAGGCTATTAACCCTCCTTGAAAATCGCTCGCCTGATCACCTGAATATAGTCCATCCACCGAATCACATTAGGGAATTTTTGCATAGACGTGTTAGCAAGACGATTCTAACAAAAAAAAAAACAAAATATTAATAGCTAACCCTATTCAAAACAAAATAATGATATTAATAAAATATAAAAAAAATAAAAATTTCATATGCAAATATTAATATTCAAAAACACTAATTATGAAATAAGTAATATTTATACATAATCAAGTTACGAATAATCAACATCATGATCTATATCATCGTCGCCGTCATCATCACCTAAACGAGGAAAAATCTATATTAGAGTGGAGCTTAAATGAAGATGTTGCATCATCATATCCTGTTACAACATACATCTTTAATTTTCTGATCCCTTTGTAATATTATCTCCTTCAAATGAAATACCTTTTCAGTATTTAGGTGGTGTTTGGCATGGGAACGAGTAGAATTAATGTAATTAATAATTAAGGTTTAATAATTAATAAAGAGTATTAATTAATAAGGTTTAATAATTAATTAGAATTAATTAAAGTAATTGATTTATTTATTTAGTTTAGGCTTAATTGATTAATTAATTTTGAAATAATTATAATAATTAATTAATTAAATTAATAATTAATAAATAGTATTAATTAAAGTAATTGATTTATTTAGTTATAATCAGGATTAATTTATTAATTATTGTTTATTTAATTTTGAATTAAATAAAATAATTGATTAATTATTTAATTAAGGTTTAATAATTAATAAGTAGTATTAATTAAAGTAATTGATTGATTTATTTAGTTTAGGAATAATTTATTAATTAAATTTGAATTAATTAAAATAAATGAATAAAAAAATATAAGGTTCAATAATAAAAATTTAAGTGGTATTAACTACAGTTAGTTAATAATTAACACTTAAAAATTATTTAAGTTTTAATAATTAATTATTTATTTAAATTTAATAATTAATTAGTTATATGCCGGCTTTATAGAGACTTAGTTCAATAATTAAAAATTAAGTGGTATTAACTACAGTTAATTAATAATTAATACTTAATAATTATTTAAGTTTTAATAATTAACTAGTATAATATCCATGCGATGCACGAGAATCCTACATAATTCAAATAACATGTTTATTGATATAGTATATTTAATAACATGTTTATTGATATAGTATATTTTTTATAATATAAGATATTAATGGTGATCATAAGTTTTATAAGGGTGATGGATGTGGATGCGATCTAAAGTTTACTTTGCTTGGATAAGAGTGTGTTAAGCCTGTGTTATAGTACAACACACAGGCGACACATGAAAACCCTAGTACCAAGCTATTGTGATAGGTCATCCCCCATATAAAAATTAATTTAATATCAAAGTGGATCAATGACCACCCACATATCAGATATTAAACTGATAAGAACAGATACTACACTTGATCTTAGCCAAAAGGCCAAGAAAGGTATGAGTTGTTTTACCGTTCTTTGTTAATTTTTATAATTGCTCTGTGTGTAATTCGTCTTGGTAACTTCAAATGTGGGACTATCATTTTTCTTATATCAACTCAAGAGAAACTAAAAGTCTATATTTCATTAAAATTAAATTAAATTTATTTTTTTATGTACTTTGTTGTAATCATTATAACTTATTTAAAAATTTAATTTTAAAAATTTTTAAATATAATTTTAAATTAAAATTATAATTTTAAAGCCAACATGCAATGTTTCATGTGTTTCAACTACATATTTATCGAATTACACCTCAATTTTTTTAGGTAAAAAAGTCTGAAATCAAGTATAATTCTTTCTAAATTCAGTATCATTGAACTAAAATTCAGTATATTTTATATCAAATTGAGTATGACTTAATCAATTCATCATAAGCTAATCAATTGGTATGAACTCCTAATCAATTGATCCGGTGGAAAAAGAATTGTGCTCAATTTTATAGAACATATACTAAATTTTAATTGAAATTTACTGAATTTAGGAAAAATTATAATTCTTCTTGGACTATACCTCATTTTGGACTTTTTGTACCTAAAAATAATAAGGACAATTAAGTATGAACTCCTAATCAATTGGTCATGCGAAAAAAAATTATGCTCAATTTGATAAAAAAATATTCTAAATTCTAATTGAAATATACTGAATTTAGGAAGAATAATACTTCTTCCTGAAATTTTTATACGTATAAAAAGCGTGGTACTTAATTTGATAGAAAATATACTAGATTTTAATTATATGATACTGAATTTAGGAGGAACTATATCTCATTTTGAGCTTTTTGTACCTAAAAATAATAATGACAATTAGCTAAAATAATATTTATTAGGGAGCTAAAGCAAATGAAACTTTGCATGTAGGGAGTGGAAATGAATTTTATCTGACATAAAGACTGAGGATAAAGTTTAAGATTTAATTAGGGATTTAAAGACAATATATAGACAATTTAATGACTTAAACAAATTAAATAATAATATCTCATATGGATGGATGCATGTATCAGGTCAAAAATGATATAACCAGAAAAAATATATAGCAAATGTTTAAGCTTTAAAATATGCACTGTAAGGGCCGGCAGGGGGTCGGCTGCATAGTCGGTCACGTCCGATAGGGGCGCGGGGGTCGGGCGCACCCGGCGGAGACCAATCGAGACCAACGAGGCTCCCGCGCACCAGGAAGTTGCTGTCGGCAAGGGTCGGCCGCATCCAGCAGTCATCGACAATAGTCTGGGAGGGTGAGAAAAGAGAGAGGAGTTTACCGCGTTCGTCACCGTCGGAAATCACAGATCGCCGCGCGCCTCACCTCCAAAACACAAATCCAGATCTAGGGCAAAAGTTCACTTTTTAAAAGGTATTTTCGGACGAACGAATTTTTGCCCCAAAAGTTGGGGACGAAAATCGATTTTCGTCCCAAACATTTGGGACAAAAACAGTTTCCGTCCCAAAAATTGGGGACGATAACAGATTTTTGTCCCAAACATTTGGGACGGAAATTAATTTTCATCCCCAAATAATAATTAAAATTAAAATTTTAATTATTTTTAAGTATTTAGGATTTTGGGACGAATCCAGGATTCATCCCAGAATTGGCGACGAATCTAGAGATTCATCCAAGATTTAGCGACGAATATGTGTATTCGTCGCACAATTCTAGGATGAATCTGTGAACTCGTCGCTAAATCTGGATCGAATCCTGGATTCGTTTCAGAATTAAAATTAATTATAAATAATTAAACGAGGTGAAAACCCTACATAAAGATATCGAAATTACACGAAATTGATTCCTACGTGTTCGTCTACTTCTCCTGAATTTATAAGTGCTCTCAAATATCAATTTTAAATAATATATTGAAACCGGTGAATTTTTAATCGTGAATTTGAGTTTTTTTAATAGTTTCATGTTAAAAAAATCACAGCTATAAATATATTCATCTCAATAACGTTTGAGGGTATTTATATAATCAGGAGAGCTACACAAACACATAAAACTTGTTTCGTATCATTCCGAACCCTATAACATTAATTTGTAACTCTAATCTATATTAAACTCAATTCCATTTACACTTTATATATATATATATATATATAACAATTTCATGTTATTAAAAAAAAATACATGGGAATTAGTTTCGTATTATTCTGATATCTCAATATAGGTTTTTCATTTCGTTTAATTATTTTTAAGTATTTTGGATTCTAAGACGAATCCAAGATTCGTCCCAGTATTGATGACGAATCCATAGATTTGTCCCAAATTTGGCGACGAATCTGTGTATTCCTTGCCAATTTTGGGATGAATCTGTGTATTCGTCGCCAAATCTGGGATGAATCCTAGATTCGTCCCAGAATCCAAAATACTTAAACCTAATTAAACGAGACGAAAACCCTATCTAGAGATATCGAAATTATACGAAATCGATTCCTACATGTTCATCTACTTCTCCTGAATTTTTTGAAACTAGTGATTTTTTACCCGACTTTTATTTTAAAAATAATTTCAGGTTAAAAAAGCAATGCTATAAATATATTTTGGCTAACTAATTTTTGAGTATATTTTTTAAAATTAATGGAACTATTCATTTGATTGTAGATATATTTTTTATTTTAATTTTTAAAAGTTGTGAATTCATCTAATTAAGATTTAGAGACGAAACTCAAGATTTATCCTAGATTCAGGGACAAATCCGATATTCATCTCTGATTCATAAAATTAATTATAATTATTATTATGAATTTAGGGAATTCTGGGATGAATTTTTAATTTTTCGCAAATTCTGCGATAAATAAAAAATTCATTGCAGATGTTGTGACGAAATATCAACGAACATTTAAATTCGCTGCTAAATTGTAATAATTTTTTGAACGAATAATAATTTGTTGCTAAATTGCGAAGAAAGTTTTTCGTTGCTAAGTTCGTTGCTAATTAATAACAAATATTTTTTTTGTCGCAAAATTTATTGTAATTTTGAGACAAAATATTTGTCCCAAAATTTCATCCCTAAATCACTATTTTTTTATAGTGTATATATGTCATACTAAAGTCAATTTCCTTCTTTATTTTTTAATTTATCGGATTTCATTCGACTTCACTCTTCACTCTGTGTCATGCTCCCGAGGGACCCGCATGTTTGATGACAAATGAATAACATCTCCCCTCTAAGACAAACAATCTGAAACATTTATACATGGTCTACGAGACCCCCAATACACCTCGGCCAACACGGCCGAAAAATATAGCAAAAGAAAATTAAATACATCACAAACCAATCACAAGCATACAAAGCGTGTGTAGGCACGACTTACATCACAAGGCCCTCCGAGACACACAAAGCCCACTATCACAAAATAAAGGACATATACAAGCCCATGAAAGTTTAAAAAAAACACCATCACCACATGAATACCAAAACTGACACTGAAACGAAGTCTTCAACGGAACAGGATTGGCTGCCGGGTCTCTCTCCTGGCAACTCCAAGTATATCAACTTGAAAATAAAAATATAGCAATCGGGGATGAGTCCGAGCGGACTCCGCGGGTATAGAGATAGATATGCATAGCATCAAAAAGTTATACAAGTAGTATAAACTGAAGCAGATATAATCTCGTAAGGATATCAAAAACATAGCTGAAATATTGTATGAAATGTATATATCAAAGTTTTCCAACCTGTGGGGTACTAAAATCATGGGCCTTGAAAACCTCAACCCTTCACGGGTAAGCTCATAGACACGAGCAATACAAGATCACCTGACCTCGTACCACACGAGCAATGCAAGGTCACCGGACCCAATGCGTGATGCCTCTTGTTTGTGCATGCCAAATATATACGGCAAGCATAATCAAATGCAATCTATACATCATGTACATGATACAATGACATGGTCACCCCTGACGCCAACCAACCACCATCACATAAGTAAGAGTGATGTCGGAGTACACACTCCAGGGTAGGACTGAAAATTGTACGCACTCTACCATCACTTCTTCTGAGTGACTGAGTGAACATGATGTTGATGGAGGACCACCCTCCTACCACAAGTCATATGGGAGAACACCACTCTCATCTCCTCGTATCACTAGAAAGAGGAGGGATCTCTACCTGCTACCACACTGCGACAACCAGTACCCCTGAGTGGCCAAGCAGAGCCCCGGCAGAGTAACTGCACACTACCTCCTGATACCAGTAAGCCATGAGTGGCTAAGTGGGCAGATCCTATATGACTAACGACCCGTCTCAACCACAAGGGAACCAAGGGTCATCAGCTATGCAACTGTGCAAGGATGGTGCATGACACTAAGCAATACAACACCCACCAGATCATTGCTCATACCATAATATGACATGCACAGGTTTAAATCATGTATCATAACCTGACCATCATACAACTAGGTAAACATGTAAAAGTATAACTAGTGGTCAACCTAATGTCATGAATAATGTGACATGCAACCAATCTTAAGCAAATGTTCATACGTGTATACTCTACAAAGCGAGAGTATCAAAGTGAGACTGTATAACTGTAAACATATTTATCATAAGTTCAAGCATCTAAGTATCAAGCGGGATAATCAAAAGCAGGATAAAGGTTATAACATACTACTACCATACAACAAGTCATGCATACTGATGGGGTTGAATAGCTCGTGGCGGACACGTGGGGTGAAGTAGTTGGGTGGCAAGATGTGGCGAGTCTGAGCGACTCCCCGTTCAAAGCTCCCGAGACCCTCTCGGGAAGGGGATCCTCCGCCCCCCCCCTCCCCGCGCGTGCGAACGCAGTAAACATACCCCAGAGATCAGATCAGAAAACTCCTCCCGAGATCACCCCAGGAAGTCGGGCCCCGAGACCACCTCAGGGAAGCGGAGGGCTCGGGACCTCCCGGACCAGAAGACCCTAAGATCACCTCGGGGAAGCGGAGCCCAAGAAGCAATCGACCTCAAGTAACAGTCTCTCTTTTCTCGGATCTGCGGATAATCATCCCCACTATCGCGGAGACATCATGACCCCTAAATGTCGTAACGGGTCGAACTTGATAACGGTGTGGACCGTTTCAAAGACTATCTGGTAACTGACAAAGGGGCGTGGTATAGATCATGGTGGCGCACGAAGACAGTCGCCGCAGGTATAAAAGGTACTCCAACCCCTCTGGTAAAGGGGTTACCCCTTCTCTACTACTCACATATTGTCTTGTCTTCTTTTCATCCTCTCCATCGAGGCACTGACTTAAGCGTCGGAGTAGGCTCCGCCGGATAACCTCCGGCGTGTTCCCCTAACGCTCGTGTTAATCTCGCAAGGTGTGGAGTTCCTCCTCCAGCGTCAGCATCTACGTGGGATGAACCCTGGTGACTGGCCGTCGACACCGATTCCTTCCGGAACAAGTTTGGCGCCGTCTATGGGAAACTAGTAAAGCACCAGAAGGAGCACTGATGGCAGAGCCGGTAGGACAACCCATTGTCCTGGCAAAGGAGGAACTGGATCGTTTGGTGGCCAACGCCATCAAGGAGGCGCTTGAATAGCACCAGATCGAGCACACCACCTTACAGCAAGGTGTTCATATGCGGGAGGAGATCCCCAGAGTCTCCATCTCGCACCTTCAACCGTGAAGATCTGTCATGCCACCGGGGCGACGCGCCTGTGCAGCCCCGGGATCCAGGCGAGACTCCCCCGGAGATGTTGAGAAGGCTAACTCAGTAGCCTCTAGTGCACTGAGACATGAAAAGGGGCAGGGGAAGAGAGAGGAACATAAGTCCTCCCCTAAGGCTCCCTTCACTCCCTTCTCGTCGGAGATTGTGGAAGACCCCATGTCGAAGCGCTTTCACGGACCGGGGATTGCTGAATATGACGGGAAGGCAGATCTGGAGGATCATGTCTGCAAGTTCGAAAATGCTGCGCTCCTCCACCAGTACACCGACGGGGTAAAGTATCGGGTGTTCTTGAGCACTCTATCCGGAGCGGCCCAACGCTAGTTCCAGAGACTGCCCCCGGATTCTATCAACTCCTTCATGGAGTTCAAGACCGCCTTCCTCCATCACTTTGCCAGCAGCCGTCGCTATCATAAGACGACATTAAACTTGTTTGCTCTCAATCAAAGACGAAGTAACCGCTCAAGGAGTACATCCAGCGGTTTAACTGGGTGGCACAGGATGTGCCAACAGCGACGTCGGAGATCCTTGTCAGTGCCTGCACTCAGGGGCTTACGGAAGGGGATTTCTTTAGATCTCTGGTGAAGAAGTCACCCACCAATTTTGACGACTTGCTAGGGCGCTCTGTCAAGCACGTCAATTTGGAGGAGGTGTAGTTCGCCTGTCGTAAGGAACCAGGCGGAGTCCCCCCTCAGGTCGTTACCCGGTCTGAGAGGAGGAAACCCCCGGCCCTGGCCCGAGGAAAAGACCTTCACCTAGAAAAGGACCAGTGGGCTGGCAAGCGAAAGCTGGTCGAGCTCGAGCCACTGATGAAGTATTGCGGTTTCCACGGCAGTATGACACACTCCGTCGAAGAGTGTTTGAAGAAAAAACTGAGTTAAGAACCAGACCCCAAACCTCGAAAGAAGTGGAAGAAGATGGGGTATCGCCGAAATTCCCCTTGGCGAAGCTTCTCTCCCAGATGGAGGTCGTCGGGAGAAAACGAGACCCGACACCTGTCCCGATCTCGGTCTAGGGGAAGGAGCCGAGGGCCAGCACCCCGCCAATCTCCCTCCTTGGAAAATAACCCTCGGAAGGGCAAGGCCCCTACACGCGGCCCGCCCTCTGGACATGTGAGAGTTATCTCTGGAGGTCCCACTAGTGGAGATTCCCATCGGGCTAGGAAATCCAACACTCGGCGTCTGGAGAACTATGCAATTGGGATGAGCCAGAGCCACGATCGTGGCTCGTTCGGCCGCAAAGACATGGAAGAGGTGGAAGCTCCCCATGAAGACACCTTGGTGATCCTCGCCCGCATCGCCAACTATGAAGTCAAGCGCATCTTTGTAGATACAGGAAGTTTCGTGAACATCTTGTACAAGGCGGCGCTAGACCAAGTGCAGATTGACGAGGATGAACTACTGCCGGTCTCAACGCCGCTGTTTGGCTTCACCGGATATCGAGTACAACAGATAGGGCAAATCACCTTATCGCTATCTTTGGGTTGCGACGTACTCGAGAGGGCCAGGAGGACACCCTTCTTGATCGTGGATGTTCCCTCATCCTACAATGCTATTTTGGGCCGCCCGACGCTCAGTATCTTTCAGGCGGTGGTCTCCGTCTACCATCAAAAGATAAAATTCTCGATTGGCAACTGAGTGGCTGAAGTCAAAGGGGACCAGCTGGTGTCTCGGCGATGCTACAGTGGGGAAGTTAGGGTGGAGTCCCGGAACAACCTGAGGGCGCAAGACGACTAACCGGAGGAGGCGGCCATGAACGGGAGGTTAGGAAGGGAAGGCTCGCAAAGCTAGGGAAGGCCAGCTGTCTCTAGTCTGGTCACCCCCGGTAAGATGTGTGTTGCATATTGTGTACTTATCTGTGTGTTCTTGCTGCCTTGCAGTGAATTCATGAAATAAAGAAGATGCCCTCACGCAAGTTCCAGTGCGTCAATCAAAACCCTAATACCTCGCGGTGCTACGGATGCCCGAGGTACTTAGGCTTAGTCTGGGGGCTACAGACTCCCAACCAAGAATCAAAACCCTACTACCTCGCGGTGTTGTGGATGCCCGGGGAACTTAGGCTTGGTTTGGGTGCGATGGACTCCCAACCAAGAACCAAAACCCTAATACCTCACGGTGTTGTGGATGCTCGGGGTACTTAGGCTTGGTCTGGGTGCTATGGACTCCCAACCAAGAACTAAAACCCTAATATCATGCGGTGCTATGGATACCCGGGGTACTTAGGCTTGGTCTGGGTGCTACGGACTCTCAACCAAGAACCAAAACCCTAATACCTCGTGGCGCTACAGAAGGCTTGGTCTAGGTGCTACGGACTCCCAATCAATACCAAAACCCTAATACCTCGCGGTGTTGCGGATGCCCGGGGTAATTAGGCTTGGTATGGGTGCTACGGACTCCCAACCAAAACCCTAATATCTCACGGTGCTGCAGATGCCCGGGGTACTTAGGCTTGGTCTGGGTGCTACAGACGCTCGACCAAGTAACCTAGACCCTGATATCTCCCGGTGCCGCGGGTGCCCGGGATGCTTAGGAGCTGCGGAAGTAAGCCTAACACATAACCAACCAGACATGAAACAAGCATCTTCAGACAAAGGGAAACCAACAGAACCTTTCATTACTACTCAAAGCTCTTACACATCAGAAACAATAGGTGTTTCCTTCATTTCTATGTAAAATACATTGACAATGATAACATAGTGAATAGGGGATGCAATTAGTAAGGTCAGTAGAGGATATCACTCCTTTGCCCGTGCCCTCCTCTATCATTTAATCATCCCCCGCATGGTCGCTTAGCCTGGAGCCTTCTTCCAAGAGTGGGCGAGCGAGGAGCCATCTTCATAATGGATAGGGTCCTTGAATTGTCGATCGCGGCTGGGACTTCTGGATTCTCCCTTTTTATGCCCATTTGTAAATGAAAGAGAAACAGGAACAACTCGGGGTACACATGGACAAAACAATTCCATTCAAAGATCCTGATTGCCACTTACAATTAACTTCCATCTAAGGATAAAGAAGAATTGCAAAATACAAAGGGAAGAAGAGGGGGAGCAGTGGCTGCAACTCCTCCCCAGACGACAAACTACTCTTGGCCTGACTGATGTCCAATGCCCAAAACTCGGGGAAACGGGAGATCAGGTGGAGGAGAGAAACCGAGGAGGTACAGGAGATGCACTACCAGGAGATGCCCCCGGGCGAAACAAGGGAGGTTATCTCTGCCATGCTCCCCGGTGAAGCATGTAAAGTATTTTCCAGAGGACAGTGTGGAACATGTGGGTCCATCCCTGTTGTGCTCTCCCGGAAAGAGGCAACATCATCTCTGCTATGCTCCCCAGCGACACCAAAAATCCCTGGTAGAAGGGGGGACGATGGAGGACGCCCCGGAGGGTGATACATTTCATAAGGGACTCCGGGAGTGCCTGACTCAGCCCAAGCCGCCGTGACTTCGCACCCCGTTGGGCGGTGAACTTTCTCCCTTGGCGGGTTCTCCTCAAGGTTGCAACCTCCTTTTCCTCTAGGGTCCATAAGAAGGGGAAGAAGAGATGGTGGGGAACGAACGTGTTGGCTTCCCACCTTTATATAGAGGGATGTCCAGCCGCATTTAATGCAGGCACGACGCATGAGTAGTAATGGATGCCGACCTTGAAGCGTCACGTCGATTGGTATGCCTCCGCCGTGCCTAGGAACTCGCAACCCTTTATGGGTCAATTCAATGGATTGCTTGGGATTCAGAGATGACGGTTCGAAGGCCGCCAACACTCTCTAGAGAGAAGAGTCGACATGGGCCTCACAGGGGAATAGCGGGGGCCTAGTACTTGGGCTTGCGGGGTAGCTTGGGGAGATCCGTACCTAGGATTAAACCTGAAAACCCCCGATCTATCTACTCTCTGAGCCCTCGATGCGAAAACAAACGACACCAGGAGCCAAACGCAAAAGCATGCACGTGACAGTAAGGTAAAGAAAAGTTGTCATTATAATCAAAATGGATACATTGGGGTCAAGCTCTTGGGTAACACATAATCTTACAACTCTTTGTCCTCGGGAGGGAGCTCTTCCAAAACTCAGCCGATGCTCATGAAGCCCAGGTCAGCATCCGGAGGCAAAAGTTGGGCCTTTTTCAGCTGGTCAATCGCCCCGTAGAAGCCTTGCTTCAAGCGCTTCATTACCTGGCCGGCAATAATGTCATCAAACTCATCCGACTCCAGGTACATAGCCTTGAAGTCTGCCTCAGCCTACTTTAGACGAGAAGCCACGGCAACCCGAAAGTTGCACGTGGCGATATCAGTAGCCTCCTTAGCACGCTTTAGCTGCTCCATCTCTGCAGCCATTTTATCTTGGTCTGCCAGAGCTTCCTTGAGCCTGTCCGAGATGGCACACACTTCTGACCATGCCTGGGCCAGATCCTCCTCGAAGATAGATAGGCGATCAGCCGCCATCAGGAGGTCGGACTCCTTCTAGGCAAGCTGACACGCTTGGTCTTTGATACGTTTGTTTGACCTCCCGACTAAGGCCTCTAGAAGGCGGATATTGCCCAACAACCTCTTCTCCTTCGCTTGAAGTTGGTCCCGCTCCAGAGTCACCTGGAGCAGGTCGTTAGTGACGACTACCGCCTTCTCGGATGCCAAACGTTCCCGGTGCCTGGAACTCTGAAGGGAGGACTCAATGGCCAGCAAGGTGTCCAGCTGATGCTCCACCTTCGTGCGGAGAGCTCTGCTGACCCCCGCTTGCATAAGTCCTGCCTGGTGTTCGTGGTCAGCTGCGACCTCTGCTCTCAGGGCCCGACGGATCAAGGCTTCAATCTGGGGCCAGGCGTACAAACCACGGTCGGCAATCAGGCAGTCTTCAGCCACCTATCATTGCACCAAGGAATTATAGAACATACAAGAAAACATCCTATGTACCGGGAACACACACCTTCAGATGAGACTCTCGGAGAGTGGTGAGAGGCCCTGTAGAGACCCACACGACTGCTCCCCCTTGAGACCTCGAGGTGTCAGCCCAGCTCTCAGAAGGGAACGAGCCCTTGCGCAAAGGAAGTAGCTAGACAACAGGACCTCCGGGGGCAGTGTAGAAGGGTCGGAATCACCTTCCTCAGAGATGGAAGTCCCCTTGGAAGAGGGTCCCTCGGCAGGAACCTCCTTCGACTACACTGGGGGGAAAGATTGCATGGAAGCCTCCAATGCCGCATCTAGCCTCTTTTGAAGGCGGTCGAGTTGCATGCGGTATTGGGTGGGCAATACTTTCTTACCCTTAGGAGCCTCGGCAGGGTCAACTGAAGGAGAGTCGGAGGCCTAGACACCTGCCTCTAGAACAACAGCCGGCGGAATAGGGGAAGATAGGGGAATGGATTCCCCACAATCAGAAGAAGAAACATCCTCCTCAGGACAAGAGGGAAGGGTGCTGGGGCCATCGGAGCGCAGCCTTTTCCATCTATGACCCGAGCCTTCTGGAACCCGCCTCTTCTGCTGACCAGCGAATTGGGCTGTTGAGGGGGTAGTAGGAGGTAAGGACCCCTCACTGACCCCCTCCGGATGGACAGCAGTCGGGGGCGAATCACCCTCTGAAGGGATGTCAACCCAAGGGTCAACCGACGGACCGGAAGTCCCCTAGTTCGCAAATGACGGAGGCGCATTAGTAGCCTTTGCCCTTCCTGGTGAGGCAGGCCCGCGGGACGATTCGACAGTCCCCTCCGAGGACTTGGCGGGCACAGAGGGTGCATCAGGAGCGACAGGGGGAGGAGCCAGCGCCTCCATGTTGGCCTCCTCCCACTTGATAATGTTGGATCGAGAGAAAACGATAGGGGGGGTGAATATCGTAAGTCGTTTTGGATTGAAAAAGAGAATACACAGCGGAAAAATTAAAACTAAACAACACACAAAACACCAAGATTTTACTTGGTTCGGAGTCGCGGTCGGCTCCTACTCCAAGGCTCACGGTCGTTGACCGTTTACTGGGGGCAATTCTATATGTGTGCAAAATCTTAGAAACAGTTATACAGTAGTAAGTGCAGTAAGAATACAATTAAAATTGACTCTTTGTTACCGACGCCCGGTGTAGATCGTTCTTCGGTGCGTAGGGTCATCGCCGGCGCTAGAATCTCGAGATGAAGGATTTCTGGAGCAGAGCGTGTGAGTTGAAGAGCGTATGTGCGTTGGAAAACTTGTTGTTCGAAGACTTGGGGTCGAGGGGCTTTTTATAGCCTCTCGGGGCGCCCTGAACGTTGGGGGCGCCCCCCACGTGTCACCCGATCTGAGCAAATCTCGGTCAGCCCTTATCCCACTCGAATAGGGCTGAGAGTTGATTATGGGGGCGCCCGCGTTGACTGGATCCACTGAATTCTCGGCTGGATAACTTTTATCCACTTCGTTGGCTTGAGCCCGGGGCGCCCGGGAGCACGGGGGCGCTCGGGAGCATGGGGGCGACCCCCAGTGAGCTTCCGAAGCGCACTTTTACTGAACTCATGTTTAGCTTGTACTTAGGGCGCCCGGGTCCTTCCGGGCGCCCAACCCAGCTGCTGCCTCACTCCTTTGAGGCTTTCTGAGCAGCAGGCACTCGTTCCTTCGGTCCTGCATCCAGGGTTAGTACCAAACAAGATAGAGAAAATATATTAGTGTGTCTTACAGCCGTAGCTGTCTTGGTTCTGACTTTGGGTCTCCAAAATGGAGCCCTAGGTCGAACCGACGCCTACTGTTCCCTCGACGGGGAACGCGTCCTCACCTACTCCTCTCAGGAGAATTTACCTGATACCAACCGGCTCCTCTGGTTGGACTTTTGCCCAGCAGTCCTTCGCTAGGTGCCTAGCTTGTAGCGACCCGCCTTCTCCTGCCTTAGACGGATCGTTACTGCTGTCTACTTCTCGACTGATATGCACGACTAAAGAATGCGGAAATCTTTTTTTTTCTTCTCAATTTAAATCTATCTATGATATACTAACTCTAATAGTCATGCATGATACCGTGTCACACCTTCTTCCTCAAAAACTCCTAAGATGAAACTTATTGAAACTTGCCTCGCCCAACTCCACTTTCGGGTATCAATCGACTGATACTGTATCAGTCGACTGATAAGCCTGAAAACAGGATTTTCAGATTTCGGCACTTGCTTCAAAACTCCACCAAACCTATACTTTCGAGCCAAATAGAATCATGACACCATTTCTATACTCTAGGCCAGTTTTCCAATCAATTTAGCCAATCAAAATGAATCCATAAACTTGTAATTAGGACTTTTGCGGAAGAAACTAAGCTATTCAAGGTTATATGAACTTTAACAATAGAGTTTGTACCAATCATGACTCCTATGCATTCATAACACCAAATACATGTTCCATAGTCTTGCTAAAGCATTATGAAATGTGAATACAACTCTTCTAAACATATTTAAGCAATAAAATTTGATTCAAAGAGAAATTAATACTATCTTGGCACATGCATCTATATTTCTAACAAAGTATCAATATTTCCAACTACTCACACTTCTACTCATCCAATGCCACCATAAGGATATATATGCTAAATGAAATGACATGGAATCTTCACCCTAAGAAATTGAGCATGTAAAACTATTCAAAGCTTAAATGTTCGCTAAACTCCATAAAGCAAGAACTTGAAATTTGAATAAACTATAACATTGTAATTCAAATAACTAAATTGTCTCGTCTCAAAGATCTCTCCAAAATCAGCCACCACACACACTTTACTCAGCACCGCCTCGTCGCCTTCCTTCAGAATTGCTTGCCTTTACCTTTATCTGCAGTAAGAGGAAATGCAACTAGTAAGCAAAAAGCTTAGTAAGTACTATCTAGCTCACAAAATCTCGAAATGTGCAAACATGCTTCTTGAACAATATGGAAATCATATGAGATACTTATATGCTTGAAAGAAAACTGAACTAACATGTATAACTCAAAACATGCATACTCAAGCATTAATAAATCTCAACTTGCTTTTCTTGGCTCAACTTGAAACTTTAGCTATTCTTTAACTTTTTGAAAACTCTTTAAACTTTAGAAACTTTGCTAAAGCATATACTTGAAAATAATAATCACTTGGATCCACTGAAGACGTAAGTACCATCTGATGCGCGTTCCCTAAAAGGTTGGGGTAGCGAGCCACCAATCCTAATAGAGCAGACCTTGGTCTACCAGGGCCAAGACCTTGGAATTGGACACCTGGATTTCTTTAACGACGCCCTTGGACGCCGGGTACTGGCCTTAGAAAATAAAATAGCTTTTCTTTCCTTTCTTTCTTATCTGTAAATGCCTTGGCATTTTCTCGAGCACCTTGCGTGCTAAAATCCCTAAGTCTTGACTTTTGGGGATTTCTTAAGGCCTTGGCCTTTTCTTTTCTTATCTTTATCTTCTCTTTTCTTTTCTCATTGCTTTTCTTGGACCCTAACCTCATATAGGGCACTTAATAAAATATATAAGCATATAATGAACTAAGATCACATGCAAAAATCTTAACAAGAAGTAAATATCTCTTTTAAAAACTTTTAAGGGAAATTCTTGCGGAAAAACCGCCTCTTACTGCAGGTGAGCAGTACTTACATTGATATCTTGGACTTACAACCAAGATTGACGTATAGGACTCGGGAGAAACTTGAGATCTCGGAGAATTCTTCGCGCCTACGCGTTCTCCTCGTCGAGACGAATACAACGCTCCGCTTTCTTTGATCCCTCCTTGGCCGGCGCCCCTTGGAAGAGAGGAGAAGGGCTTGGGCGTGCGTGAGAGGAAGAGGCTGTTTCGCGCGGCTAGGGTGAGGAAGAGAAACCCAAAATTCTAATTTCCTCTCTTAACTTATCTATTTATACTTAAGGGGGCGGATCGACCTAACCACACCTTAAATATATGTCTCTCCACCCTCTGCTGTGCTTGATACCCTAGCCTGGCTGGTCGCGTGCTTGCCTGGTCTCCTGCTGGTCGCGGGTTCGAACCCCCTGCTGCCCTTAACGATTTTTTTCTCCCTTTCTTTTTTTTCTTCCTTTTTAAAATACTAAACGGACTCGGAAAATTCCATAAAAATATTCTAAAAATCCCTAAAAATATCTAGAATATTTCTAAACCATTTTTAAATAATTCTAAGGACTTTAAGAACTAAAAATGGGAATTTTGGGGCGTTACATAGCTGTCCTTCGCCAGGTCTTCAGTACCAAGCAGTCCTTCGCCTGGTGCCTAGCATTCCTTCGCTAGGTCTTCGACTCCTAGCAGCCCTTCACTAGGTGCCTAGCAGCCCTTCGCTGGGTCTTCGGTTCCAGGCAGTCCTTCGCCTGGTGCCCAGCAGTCCTTCGCTAGGTCTTCGACTCCTAGCACTTCTTCGCTAGGTGTTCGACTCCTAGCAGCCCTTCGCTAGGTGCCCAGCAGTCCTTCGTCAGGTCTTTGTTTCCTGGTGGCAGTCCTTCGCCAGGTGCCTAGCAGCCCTTCGCTAGGACTTTGTTGCAGTCCTTCGCCAGGTGCCTAGTAGCCCTTCGCTAGGACTTTGTTTCCTTGCAGTCCTTCGCCAGGTGCCTAGCAGCCATTCGCTAGGACTTTTCCTCTCACTTGAGTAACATTGTTAGATCACCAATAATACTTAACTTTGAACCCTTTGCCAATATCAAAACAAGGTTCGATATGGTGCTTTCTGCACCAACAATCTCAGCTTTTTTGATTTATGGCAACACAATTCAAAGTTAATTAAAAATTACAACAGTTTAAGCAAGAAGGTTAAGACCAATAAAACATAGCAATTCTGAACAATATAAAGTCTAAAACCAATGTAATTTTGAAAAAAAAATTTCTCATACTCCCCCTGAATAATTGTGTTGTAAAATAACAATTAACTTAACTCTTAACTTTGACCTTTCCTCCCCCTTTGACATATATCAAAAAATATTTATGGGTGAACAACATATCTAACAGGGATTTTTAAGTTTTTCTAAGTGCTTCATGTTTTTGACAAAGTGTTTTTCAAAAATAGAGTAAAAGCATTTTCACTATCAAAACATTTTACACTTAGATAATTTTCCAAAAAAATTTTGCAGGCCTAAATTTTGAAACCAACTTTTACTTACAAGGCCTAAAAAATTCAAAGTTTCCATTCTTGAAGCTAAATTTCCAAAAAAAAATCAACTTTGGGAAAAATTTTATTTACTAAAGAAAATTTTGCGCATTTAGACGAATTTGCTTGGAAACACTTTATGCATTTTGAAAAACATAATTCTTAAGAAATTTCTAGACAAGTTTTCCCCACAAAAAATCTTGTTTACTAAGGAAAATTTCACTTAAAAAAATTGAAATACTTAGATACTTAGAAACTTTTGCTTTACTTTTGAAAAAAAAAATCCTTTTTCTCTTTCTTTCTCTCCCCCTTAATGTGAAACTCCTCTCCTTATGTTTTAGACCATTTCTATGATACACTTTGATTAAAAAGGGAAAACAGTTTAAGGAAGAATTTAATTTCACTTTTTCAACTCTCCCCCTTGGCTATATATCAATAAAGAACTTTTGAAAAATAAATTTTGAAAGAAATTTTAAAATTTGTGCATCAGAGCTTAAGAGTCTTGAAAATATAAAAATACTTAGCATAATTCTTGAAAGCATAGCAAAAAGCTTTAAATTGCAAAACTCCACTTTGAAAGATATTTAAAAAAAATTGTATTTGTAGGCAAGTCTTTTAGAAAATTCACGCACTTAGAACACTATTGCCTTGAAAAATATTAGTACTTTTGAAAACATTATATAGAAGTATTTTTGAAAGATATTATGCATTTTTGAAGATATAAGTACTTTTAAAGATTATGTATTTTTGAAAAATATAAGTACTTTTTGAAGATTATGTATTTTTGAAAAATATAAGTACTTTTTGAAAAAATGTTATGCATTTTGAAACCATAATATTTTACTTGACTATGTTTCTTTTCCAGTCTGACACAATCCTAGGAACCCTTGTTAACTACAAGGATATTTTCCTAAGTGTCCTAGAAATTCTCAAAACTCAAGCAAATATTATTTCCTAAAGAATTTTGATAAGCCAAAATGATAGTATTTTGAATATATATACAAGTACATTTTGAAAAATGTATGAACTTTTGAAGGCACAATATTTTCTTAAACTTGGTTTATCTTCCAGTCTGACACAATCCTAGGAAGCCTCGTTAGCTACAAGGACATTTTCCTAAGTGTCCTGGAAATTTCTCCAACCCAAGTAAATATTATAAAAATAATTTCATAAGCCACAAGAATTTTGAGAAATAAAATAATAGTATTTTGAAAGAAGAATTATTTAAGTTTTCAAAAGGATGTTAAATGTGAAGTGCATGAAAACATATAATTTTAAGAATGTTCAATAATTCTTTTAATTTGATCTCCCCCTAAACTTGACCCAGTCCTAGGAAGCTTGTTGACTACAAGCAATCTTCCTCTGAGTTTTAAGGTTTGATTTAAATTATAAGAATTATCTAATAACTTTAAAACAAATAATTACCAAAACATTTCAGAAATTCTTCTTTTGACTCAAACTCCCCCTAAATTTGACACATCCTAGGAGCCCTTGTAGATCATGAAGTGGACCTTCCTCTATGTCTTTAGGGTTTATTAAAATCAAAAGAATAATTTTGAATAACCTTCTGAGTATGATAACATTTAAGGAGATAAATTTTTGAAAACACAACTTGAAATGAAGATAATTTTTAAAGCATGAGCCCCGAAAAAAATTTGAAATGGTTCTTCAAAGAGATAGTAATATACCAAGGTTTTTGAGCCAATTTTTGAAAACCTTATTTTGAGATGATAATAAGTTTTAGAGCATAAGGTTTTTGAAAAATCTGAATTTTTCGAAAAAGATTAAGAAGAACTCCCCCTGTATCCGACACAGACTGACTTTTATCTAAGTTCCTTAAGGGATTTCAGTATTGACCAGGTTTGACTATGTTGACTAGGGTTGACTGTGTTGACCAAGTTTAACTCAGTTGACTATGTTTAACCAATTGATAACTAAATCAAACAAGCCCTATATTCTATCTAAAATGAGTCTATTGTGATATTTAACATGAAATTCAATGTTTTTTTAAAAAAAATAGAGATGAAAAAGTAGGGTACAGTAAACTGAATTAATTTGAAAAATAGAGATAATTTTGAATAACTTTTGAAAACATTTTTTATTTGAAAGAATAGTGATTTATGCTTTTAGGTCCTAGATGTCTCACCCAATTCTATGTGATCAAACATGTTATCCTTATGGGTTTTGTAAGATAACCATTTTAATTTAAAAAAATGATTAAGTTTATTAATTTTGAAAACATTTATTATGAATCTAAGGTTTACTTAAAATTTGTGTTAGATTCAAATCTGACAATAGTAAAGTGAATTTGATTTTCTATAATTAGCTTCCGGGTCATGGCGAGACACTAGGCCTTCTTTGGTCGTAGCCTTATTGGATCATCAACCCTTTCCTTGACAAAGCCTTTTATAGAAAATTCATCTTCAAGTTACTCTTTGAAAGATTTTGGTCTAACTAGTTTGGGTCTTGGATCGGCAGCTTCGGCTAGTTTCACCAGTCTAAAGAGACCAAGTAGTGTATACTTGACCTTATTAGAAAAGGCTTCCCTAACGTACTATCATCTCACCGCCTCCGAATACTAGGTTTTCAGGTTTTAAGTAACTCTTTAGTCCTTAAACTAATCAATCCTAATTCTAAGCAAAAGTAAATAAATAAACATGACAAAACTGATCTAAGTTACATCATAATTGAAATAAAACTCTAGATTTTTAAAATCAGTATGGTTGTGAAAGTATTCTAACATGTTAACCTTAACTAATTCATATGAATCAATCAAGTTATTTGAGATAAATATTGGATTTTCAAATATTGAAAACTTACCTTTTGATTCCTTATTGGGAATCTCCCCCTTGATTCTTGCCGTCTCGGATCTAGACTCATCTTCTGATTCCGTATCTGAGTCGAACTCGGGTACTGGTTGAAGCTCCTTCTTTGGTGGTTCTTTTGGAGTTTTCCCTGCAATAGAGTTGACACCTTCCTCGACCATTACAGTATCTGTTTGATTATTTAATTCTAATTTTGAAAAGGATTTGAGATCAGTTACCATCTCAGTCAATTCGTCGTCTGATTCTGGTTCGATTTCGACTTTAGATTCGGGTTCAGACTCTGACTGGACCGAAAGTGCAAGATAACTTACCCGATCTTCTTCTTCATCTGAGATCTCTTGATGAAGGTTGATCAATTTTTCCCAAATCTCTCTAGCACATCTGAATGGACTAACTAGTTTGAGTTGCTCCTTGGTTAGGCCACATTGTAGGATTGCAGTTGCCCTTGCATCGGTCTCGATTTTCCTTAGAGTTGGTTCGTCCAATTTATCCCAGGCGATCGACATTCCATCTTTTGTAGGTACTGTAAACCCCGTTTGGATTATTATCCATAGATCTAGATGGACCTTTAGGTGGGATTCCATTAGACCCTTCCAGGTTCTGAAGTTCTCGCCAAAGAACAGAGACGGACGAACACAGTTCCATTCTTGGTTGGCCATTAGTTTAAACCTTGTACACAAAAGAAATAACAAAAATATACCAAGACTTGGTCTTGAATTAGTAGTGCGGGAGAAGGGAAAAAATAATTCAAAATAAATCTTACACGAATTTTGAGGTAAAATATTAAAATAATACCAAAAAAATTATGACTAATTTTTGAAAATATTAGCTTTATCAATTTTGATTAATGATGAGAAAGTAGGAGTCTTCAAAAAGAATGAATATTGCCCGAATTAAGGTAGCACGAATTTCGAGGAAAAATATTAAAATAATGAAAACTTTTCAAAAGTTGATCATTTTATCAATTCTGACTTATGGTGAAGAAATAAGAATTCAAAATTGAAAAAGACGAAAGATCCGAAAAAATCTCAAACTGATGGTTGCACCAAGTTTGAGCTTCCCCGCTCTGATACCACTTGTTGGATCGAGAGAAAACGATAGAGGGGGGGTGAATATCTTAAGTCGTTTCGGATTGAAAAAGAGAATACGCAGCTGAAAAATTAAAACTAAACAACACACAAAACACCAAGATTTTACTTGGTTCAGAGTCGCAGTCGGCTCCTACTCCAAGGCCCACGGTCGTTGACCGTCTACTGGGGGGCAATTCTATATGTGCGCAAAATCTTACAAACAGTTGTACAGTAGTAAGTGCAGTAAGAATACAATTAAAATTGACTCTTCGTTACCGACACCCGGTGTAGATCGTTCTTCGGTGCGTAGGGTCGTCGCCGGCGCTAGAATCTCGAGATGAAGGATTTCTGGAGCAGAGCGCGTGAGTTGAAGAGCGTATGTGCGTTGGAAAACTTGTTGTTCGAAGCCTTGGGGTCGAGGGGCTTTTTATAGCCTCCCGGGGCGCCCTAAACGTTGGGGGCGCCCCCCCCCCCCCACGTGTTACTCGATCTGAGCAAATCTCGGTCAGCCCTTATCCCACTCGAATAGGGCTGAGAGTTGACTGTGGGGGCGCCCGGGACGCTGGGGGCGCCCGCGTTGACTGGATCCGCTGGCTTCTCGGCTGGATAACTTTCAAACACTTCGTTGGCTTGAGCCCGGGGCGCCCGAGGCATCCAGGGCGCCCGGGAGCACGGGGGCGCCCGGGAGCACAGGGGCGCCCGGGAGCATGGGGGCGCCCCTTAGTGAGCTTCCGAAGCGTACTTTTGCTGAACTCATGTTTGGCTTGTACTTAGGGCGCCCGGGTCCTTCCGGGCGCCCAACCCAGCTACTGCCTCACTCCTTTGAGGCTTTCTGAGCTGCAGACACTCATTCCTTCGGTCCTGCATCCAGGGTTAGTAGCAAACAAGATAGAGCAAATATATTAGTGAGTCTTGCAGCTGTAGCTGTCTTGGTTCAGACTTTGGGTCTCCAAAATGGAGCCCTAGGTCGAACCAACACCTACTGTTCCCTCGACGGGGAACGCGTCCTCACCTACTCCTCTCAGGAGAATTTATTTGATGCCAACCGGCTCCTCCGGTTGGACTTTTTCCCAGCAGTCCTTCGCCAGGTGCCTAGCTGTCCTTCGCCAGGTCTTCAGTACCAAGCAGTCCTTCGCCTGGTGCCTAGCATTCCTTCGCTAGGTCTTTGACTCCTAGCAGTCCTTCACTAGGTGCCCAACAACCCTTTGCTGGGTCTTCGATTCCAGGCAGTCCTTCGCCTGGTGCCCAGCAGTCCTTCGCTAGGTCTTCGACTCCTAGCACCCCTTCGCTAGGTGTTCGACTCCTAGCATCCCTTCGCTTGGTGCCCAGCAGTCCTTCGCCAGGTCTTTGTTTCCTGGCAGTCCTTCGCCAGGTGCCTAGCAGCCCTTCGCTAGGACTTTTCCTGCACACTTGAGTAACATTGTTAGATCACCAATAATACTTAACTTTGAACCCTTTGCCAATATCAAAACATGGTTCGATATGGTGCTTCCTGCACCAACAGATAAGTCGGTGCATTGCCCTCAGAAACATGAGTTCCTTTGCAATAGTCAGGCTGAGGGATATCAATTAGAACTACTAAGCATTAACGAAAAGGATGAACGTACCAAGGCTGGGACTGATCTGGGCCACTTTAGAGCTAAGGGTCACTCGGTACATGAGCTCTTGACTCTGCACTAGACTCGGATCGCTAAACTCCATGCCGGAGAGTATGTTCTTGGCTCACTGGTTGGCGGGACTCTGGAGGAAATCCCACAAGGAGGGAGGAGTCAGCAGATCCTTCGTCCAGCGGGGAGGGCTGAAGGGTTGTGTAGGCAGTTGGATGAAGAAGAACTTCTCTTTCCAGCCTTTGTGTGAGGAAGGGAACCCCCCTAGGAATATATGGTTGAGATGCACTGAAAAGATGAAAACCCCGTCGAAGCCGATCATAACGAAGAATGAAAGGAAAAGGCGTGGGGTCAGGAGGGTGTCAAAGAGCTTAAAGATAATGTACGCCCCGTCCATTTGAGCAAAGGTGTTGGGAGCCATCTGGTGGAGGGGGATATCAAAATAGAAGGTCACATTCATGAAAAACGGGGGAATGGGGAAGCGAAGCCCCGATTTTACTCGCCCTAAAAAGAAGGTAAAGAAGCCTACAGGAGGCTCCACCGACGTCTGATCTACCTTAGGGATCACCACCGCTATCTCGGTCGGAATGCCGTAGGTCTCAATGGCCGCCTGCAAAGCCTCCGGCCTCACTCTCGAAGAGGCGGACTCATACCACTCCGCCCGATAACCTTCCATGGTTCCTAAGGGAAAAGACGAGAAGGAGGCTGATGACTTACGTTAAAAAGAGTCATTAGAGAAGAAGATGAAGATGAGGTGCACCCAGCCACGAAGCTAGAAGTTGGCTGAACGTCTTCGTCTCCCCTTCTTATACAAAGGAAGCCACCCGCATGAGTGCAATGGGGGCAAGACACGTGGAAGGCAAGAAACTACCACATCGGGGCAGCGCCAGAGAACAGTCGTTTGACGTGAGCCGGCTACAGCTGCGCACGTCAATAAGAGGTTGTGAAGAGAGCAGATGGGGCACGTGGCGATGGAGCATTCGCGAAGGGACCTTATCACCATCAAAGAGTGGCATGCACCTTTATGAAGGATGGGCAGGTATCATTGCAGTACCTCGAAAGTCATAGAAGTCTTTGTTGGTGCAAGTTGCATCAATGGTGTTTTCCTTTAAGTGTTTTAATGTTTGACAATAGACTTAAGTCAGTGATACATTGAACAGACAAAAGGGAGTTAAGAGAGAAGTAACAAAGTGGAAGAAAAGTCCTAGTTAACCTAGGCACTAAGACCTGGTGAGTGAAGCTGGGCACCAAAGACCTACTCGGAAGGTGGGCACGAAGTCTTGGTCGAGGACTGGGCAAGAAGACCTGACCGAGGGTTGGGCACCGAAGTCCTAGACTTAGGGTTTGGGCACGAAGTCTTGGTCTAAGGGACTGAGCAACTTAACTGAGCGATGACTAAGGACAGAAGTAGAGACAGGTCAGGATTCGGGCGTCTCGAGGTCCGGAAGCATCGGAAGCTAAGTAAAAGTCCACCCGAAGGACTGGCTGGCAACCGTCTCCTGAGAGGAGTAGGTGAAAGGCGCGTTCTCGGGGGTGGGAACTTGCGGCGGTTCGACCTAAGGTTTCGTAAAAATTTGAAGTCCGAACTAAGTCCTTAAGGCTAATATTGTATATATATTTGCTTTGTGTTTGTGTATCTTACAGGTACTAAGAACCAGAGACAAAGCAGGCGAAAGGCTGGAAGGCAGCCAACCCAGGCGCCCCCAGTGATGGGGACGCCCAGATCAAAGGCTAAAACCCAGTGTTGGGTTGAAAGCCTTGAAGCCAGGCACCCAGTATGGTGGGGGCGTCCAAGCCAAAGAGGAAAAGGTGCAGTTTCGTGAAGTAAGCAGAATAGGCTTCGAGTTAGGCGCCCGGGATGATACGGGTGCCCAAGGTGAAAGCTGTATTTGCTGTTTCGAGGTCGAAACACAGATAAGCCTTCACTTAGGCGCCTGGGAGGTCCGGCGTGCCCTGGTCAAAGGTTTTATCAGTCGTGGCGAGGTCGGCGCGAGGATAAGATTTGACCGAGTCTGTAGGGGCGCCCCCAACGTATCAGGCGCCCGTATGAAGCCTATATAAGGGGCTTCGACCCCTCTACTTCAAACACAACCACTGAAAGTGATTCTGAGCATTCTGACCGATGACAACACGCTAAAGACGAGACTCTACGACCGAGAGGCTCCAGGAGGAAGTGCGTGGCACTTCGGAGGTCCAGATCGGCCGAGTTTCAAACCCTAGCTGTTCGATTTGCATTTAATATTCTATACTTACTTTGCTATACTTTTGATTGTACTTTTACACTGTAAGACGGGTTTTCTCCGCCTCCAAAAATTCCGGAAAGGAGACCAATAGTGGACTCACGTCGAGTACATAGGCCTTGGACGTACTGACCATGGGGGGTTGGGAACCAAGTAAATAAATCCCGTTGTGTCCTTGTGTTCTTTTTATTTTCCGCTGCACTAACACTCTAAGTCCAGTACGAACGAAAGTTTTACGAAGTTTCCGAAAAAGTTTTTACGGTCGATATTCACCCCCCCCTCTATCGACGGCACCGGTCCTACAAGTGGTATCAGAGCCAGGGCGCTCTTCACCGGACTAACCATCGACGGAGCAACGACGCCAGGAGTTGAGGGGGAGCCCAGGAGTGAATCAGGTACATTTTAATTTTAAAATGTCAAATTTTAAATTCCATATTATATGCTTCACGAGCAAGTTGAGAGGGCACTACAAAAATCAGTGCCCTATTCGTAAGACTCGGTTTACACCACCGGTGACAAAGGAGACACCAGCGCCAGGAGTCCGGAGGGACAAAAATCACATCAGATGCTTCAAATGCGAGAAATTCGGACACTACAAAAATAAATGTCCAGCAAAGGTACACAGAATTTACGTTCCGAAAATTTTCAAAATTCCTGCACTAGTTTATGTAAATAATGTAGACAATTTTTCTGATAAATTAGAAATATTACACTGTCAAATAGATATCTTGCATGATCAGTTAGAAAAAGTAAATAATTCTAAAATATCAGAAATCAACACATTAATTCTTAGTGTTAACTCAATAATTTTCAAAGTTAATTCTGGAATTAATCTGAACTTTAATTCGGATAATTCCGAATTCAAATTTGAAAATCCTAAAGATAATCCCGAATTCAAATTTGAAAATCCTAAAGATAATCCCGAATTCAAATTTCAAAATCTTAAGGATAATTCTGAATTAAAATTTGAAAATCTTGAGGATAAAGATGATTTTTCCAAAAATATTTCCGAAGATAATGAGGATAATTTTGAAGATAGTGGAGATAAAATCTCCTTAGATAACAATTTAATTATTTTCCTAGATAATCATAAAAAATTAATTAGTGGCCCACTTTACTCCACCTACTTTGAGGATATTGAAAGATCTAATCTTGAGGAGGAAATAGAATTTTTTAAGATAAAGAACATAGTTAATAAAAATCACAAAGGTTCAAATAAGTCAGAATTATTGGAAAAACTTGAAAAGAAAAATAAGGATGAGTAAAAAATTTTCGAAATAATGAAAATGATGAACTTAAACCCATAACTATTAATTAATCATTTCAACCTTAATTATTCAAATTCAAATTAAATTAAATTCAAATTCAAAATAAATTAAATTCAAATCAAATTAAATTAAATTCAAATTAAATTAAATTCAAATTAAATTAAATTCAAATCAATTCAAATTAAATTCAAATTAAATTAAATTAAATTAAATTAAATTCAAATTAAATTAAATTCAAATTAATTATATTCAAATTAAATTAAATTTAAATTAAATCAAATCATAATTAAATTAAATTCAAACTTAACTTAATTCATTTCAATCTTAATTCAAACTTAACTTAATTCAATTCAATCATAATTCAAACTAAACTTAAATTAATTCAATTAAAATTTAATTAATTCAACTTAAATTAATTCGAATTCAAATTAAATTAATTCAATTAAATCAAATTCAAATTAATCCAAATTAATTCAAATTAATTAATTCTTAATTAATTTAACTTCAATTAATTTATAATTAATTCAACTTCAATTAATTCTTAATTAACTTGAATCCAACCAAATCTTAAATAACTCAAACATGAACTAAACTAAAATCTTACCAAAACCGCAACAATTAATTTAATAAAATTAAATATGTCAAAGTGGGTTGACATATTCGCGGGTTCACACGACATGTATCAAATCGGAAATTTGATACATTTTTAGAAACTTAATTACATATTTTGACTTGTTTGACTCATGCATAATTGTCATGTCATGCATCTGCTATGCTTTAATATATGGCATGTCATTCATATTTAAATTTTATGCATAATTTAGAATGGCTATAGGAAAAAAAATAATTGAAACTTGATCAACCTAGTATTGGGAGGAGGTGAGATGATAGAATATTAGGGAAGCCTTTTTGGAAGAACTAGCCGAAGTTACCAATCCAAAACCTAAACTAGTTAGACCAAAATCTTTCAAGAAGTAACTTGAAGATGAATTTTCTATAAAAGACTTTGTCAAGGAAAGGGTTGATGATCCAATAAGGCTACGGCCAATGAATGCCTAGTGCCTCGCCAAGACCTAGAAGCCAATTACTGAAAATCAAATTCACTTTACTATTGTCAGATTTGAATCTAACACAAGCTTCAATTAAATCTTAGATTTAATAATAAATTAAGAAAAATGATTCAAACATCTCACAATGCACCCATAAGGCAACCATGCTTGTTGTATTGAGACATCTAGAATGGGTGAGATGTTAAGGACTAATAAATTGATAAGCATGTTTCAAAATTATTTTTTAAAATTGCTAGAATATTTTTCTAAAAATATATTTTCAAAATAGTGCTTCAACATAATAATGTTTTCATGGAATTCATGCTTGTCTGATTGATTATATATGATATGTTTTCAAAAATTATACCCTTTTAAAAAATTGTTTGACTCACATAATTAGACACAAGCCTCTTAGGACAACACTAAAGTTCCTTAAGGTACTTAGATAGAGTCAAACGATGTTGGGTACAGGGGGAGTGTTTTCACTCTTTTAAAAAAAAATTTAAAAAGACTTTTCGAAAACTGCATCGTAATTTCTATCACATATGTTTTCAAAAAGACTTATATTTTAAAAATTATCTTCTTTCCAAATTGTGGTTTCAAAATCTATCTTCATGAAAATTGTTGTTCATTTGATTTTGATAAACCCTAAAGACACAAGGAAGGTCCACTTTATGATCTAAAAGGACTCCTAGGATGTGTCAAATTTAGGGGGAATCTAAGTCAAACTTCTGACAAGTTTTAAATTATTTATGTTGAAAATTATTAGATTATTCTTTTGATCTGAATCAAACCTTAAGACTCAGCGGAAGAGTGCTTGTGGTCAATAAGCTTCCCAGGACTGGGTCAAGTTTAGGGGAGGTCAAATTAAAAGAATTATTTAATAACATGTTTTCATGAACTATATCTTCAAAATCTTGCTAAAAATATAAGTCTTTCAAAATACTATTATTCTATTTTTTAGAATTTTTGTGGCTTATGAAATTATTTTTGAAATAATATTTACTTGGGTTGGAGAATTTCCAGGACACTTAAATTATTTATGTTGAAAATTATTAGATTATTCTTTTGATCTGAATCAAACCTTAAGACTCAGAGGAAGAGTACTTGTGGTCAATAAGCTTCCCAGGACTGGTCAAGTTTAGGGGAAGATCAAATTAAAAGAATTATTTAATAACATGTTTTCATGAACTATATCTTCAAAATCTTGCTAAAAATATAAGTCTTTCAAAATACTATTATTCTATTTTTCAAAATTTTTGTGGCTTATGAAATTATTTTGAAATAATATTTACTTGGGTTAGAGAATTTCCAGGATACTTAGAAAATGTCCTTGTAGTCAACAAGGTTTCTAGGATTGTATCGTACTGAAAGATAAACCAAGTCAAGTAAAATATTGTGTCTTCAAAAGTTTATACATTTTTCAAAATGTACTAGCATATATTTTTAAAAGTATTATCATTTGTATTATTTTCAAAAGCACTATCATTTTCTTTGATTATCAAAATTCTGTTTAAAAAATAATATTTACTTGAGTTTGAAGAATTTCCAGGACACTTAGGAAAATGCCCTTGTAGTTAATAAGGTTTCATAGGATTGTGCCAGGCTGGAAAAGAAACCTAGTCAAGTAAAATATTATGTTTTCAAAAGGTACCTATATTTTTCAAAGCCTAATCTTTTTCAAGAAGTACTTAATGTTTCAAAAATTCAATATCTTTTTCAAAACATACTTAATTTTTCAAAAATTCAATATATTTTTCAAAAGTACTTACATTTTTCAAAATATCATTTTTCAAAACTCAATATATCTCAAAAGCACTTGCATTCTTGAAATCTCTTTTCAAAAATTTTTTTCTCTAAAGAAAATTTTCTCAGATCAAACATTTTTTTTAATACAAAATAGTTTTCGGAAGTGCACAATACTTTTTCAAAATGGATTTATTCTGGAAATTTAAGTACTTAGTATTACTATGCTTTCAAAAATTTATACTAAGTGTTTTCAAAAGAACAAAATGTTGTCATTGTTGGTGCAAGAATTCTTGATTTTTTTTATATATGACAAAGGGGGAGAGATGCGCCTTAAGTTAGAAATAAATGGTTTTCTTCTCTTACCAAAGGATCAATTAATCAAAATATTTTCAAAAAGGGGAGAGTGAAAGTTAGAATTTTTTATTATTTCTAGAGGATCAAAAACTAATTTTCAAAACTTAGATCATTTTTTATTTTGATCCCAAGGATAGTAAGTTAGCCCCTTCAACCAATCTAACTTGAGATATTGTCAAACATCAAAAAGGGGGAGATTGTTGGTGCAAGTTGCATCAATGATGTTCTCCTTTAAATGTTTTAATGTTTGACAATAGACTTAAGTCAGTGATACATTGAACAAACAAAGGGGAGTTAAGAGAGAAGTAACAATGTGGAAGAAAAGTCCTAGTTAACCTAGGCACTAAGACTTGGTGAGTGAAGCTGGGCACTAAGACCTGGTGAGTGAAGTTGGACACTAAGACCTGGTGAGTGAAGCTGGGCACCGAAGACCTGCTCGGAAGGCGGGCACGAAGTCCTGGTCGAGGACTGGGTAAGAAGATCTGGCCGAGGGTTGGGCACCGAAGTCCTGGTCGAGGACTGGGCAAGAAGACCTGTCCGAGGGTTGGCACCGAAGTCCTAGACTTAGGGTTTAGGCACGAAGTCTTGGTCCAAGGGACTGAGCAACATAGCTGAGCGATGACTAAGGACAGAAGTAGAGACGGGTTAGGGTTCGGGCGTCTCGAGGTCCAGAAGTATCGGAAGCTAAGTAAAAGTCCACCCGAAGGACTAGGTGCCAACCGTCTCCTGAGAGGAGTAGGTGAAAGGCGCGTTCTCGGGGGTGGGAACTTGCGTCAGTTCGACCTAGGGTTTCGTGGAAATCCGAAGTCCGAACCAAGTCCTTAAGACTAATATTGTATGTATATTTGCTTTGTGTTTGTGTATCTTGCATGTACTAAGAACCAAAGACAAAGCAGGCGAAAGGCTGGAAGGCAGCTAACCCAGGCGCCCCTAGTGATCGGGGCGCCCAGATCAAAGGCTAAAACCCAGTGTTGGATTGAAAGCCTTGGAGCCAGGCACCCAGTATGATGGGGGCGCCCAAGCCAAAGAGGAAAAGGTGCAGTTGTTAGTGATATGAGAGAAGTGTCCTAAGGCAATCGCCTTATGATTGTAAACATTTATTTTAATAAATAAAAATTTACTATTTGAGTATATATATTTGTGTATTTGATTGGGATCTTAAACTCATCTACTGAATGCCAGCAATACAATTCACAGCATAAGAGAATTTGTGATGGGATCACAACTAGTGATTATCTCTACATGTGCAATTTTGAAGTATTGAAAATATCCCTAGTCGATGAATTGATAAAAACGGACACTATCAATTCTGTTGAGACTAGCATGAGTTATTCTCTAATCAGCTGATTCTCACTGGCTGGTGACATTGGGATGTCCGGAGGTAAACATGGATGCTAGTTAAGGGAACTAGTTCATTGGAGTGACTAGCCGTAAAACTTCATATGGTAATCTACATATAGATATGTCAATGAAGTTCTTACTGCAGCTTAAGTGCGATGTTCCTTTGACTTGCGGTATTCAAGTCATCTTGGTCATGGAGACTTATACTTTAACATCTTAAGCAAGCATCTCCAAGGAGGTGTGGACCCAGGATGATTTGGTATAAGCCGAAGTGCCCGAAGATGTTTGAACAGCCTACAAAGGATTCACCACTCCTTGCGAGGAGATGTATACCCAGGCCTATCGTCGGATTGTTACTCAAAGCCTCTGGCCAGAGCATATCATGTTTAGAGTATGAGTCTCTTAAATACATGAGAGTAATTAGAAATTCAAAGGACGAGAAAGACACTACTTGGGCTAGGTGTGACGTAGTCAGTCTAGTGGGGACTGACACAAACAGACCATGTCCTGAACCAAGTGGGTATAAGATGGTGAAGGGAATGAGGCACGATTCATTAGAGCTGCTGAAGGGTTTTAGAATAATTTCTGAGGTCAACCGTTGATCTTTCGATTAATTGGGGATCATGATGTACTACTAGGTGCCACTCATGATCGTTCTATAATTGATGAATTATAGACGGCCAACATAAATCGAAAGCCTATTTAGTCACACGCACTACGAGTAATCCGAGAGATTTAAAACGAGTTGAAAATTGGATTTTCCGATCAAGAGAAATAAGTCGAATCTGAATTAATCAGAGGCGCAACGGAAGCTAAAAATGGCTAAGTCTTTTGAAAGCTTATTGGGCGAATTAAATGAGTTTAATTCGCGATGACTTTGGCTTGGTGTGGCCGGCCAAAGAGGGTGCCCACCCTCTTTGGTTTGGCCGGCCACAACAAAGGAGAGAAAACCAATTAATTTGGTTTAAATTATAAAATAAATCAAGCGCAATTTGTTTTATAAAATTATGGATAAATAAATTTGTTTTCATGGAAATTAAAATAAATTTTAAATGATTTATTTTTATTTTTTATAAAATCAATTATGAATTGATTTTTCCATGATAAGAAAAATTTATATAATAAATTTATTCTTTTTATGGAAATTAAAATGAACCATGGATTGGTTTATTTTATTTTATAAAATCAATTATGAATAGATTTTTCCATGATAAAGAAAAATTTATATAATAAATTTATTCTTTTTATGGAGATTAAAATAAACTTTAAATGGTTTATTTTTATTCTGTAAAATCAATTATGAATTGATTTTTCCATGATGAGAAAATTTATATAATAAATTTTATGAAAATTTATTCCATAATTAAAAGGAGAGATGTATTTATTTTATTATAAAATTAGTTATAATAAAACTTGACATAACGGAATAATTAATAAGAAAATTTATAAGATAAATTTCTTATGAAAATTTATTCTGTTAATTCCGTTAAAAGGGAGACATGGCAAGAGAGAGGCTACTATATAAAGGAACCAAGGCTAGGCTTGAATTCCTCAATTGAGTTATCAAGAGATTAGTAGCTCCCTTACTCTCTCTAACTCTCTCTCTCTCTAGGGCCGGCCCCCCTCTCTCTCTCTAGGCTCGGCTCTCTCTCCTCCCCTAGGGCCGGCGCACATCCCAAGGGTGGCCGAGAGCTTCAACCGCCAAGAAGTTGCCGAAGAAGAAGAAACGGATCGCGACTCCTTCTTTCTTTTCCCGGAATTTTGATTCCGTTACTTGGTGGTTAGTTTCCATCTTTCTCTCTTGTTTTTCTAGTTGTGCCTTTGGAGAATCTAGTAGTTCTCGTCGGCACAAAACTCGTGGCTTTGCGAAGTCATCCCGAAGAGAACTCGGCGTGGACGCGAATAGAGGCGGAGCTTCCAAGGGACGCTACGGTTGGATCTCGTCCCTTACTTCGAGTTACGCGAGGTACTTAGTAAATTAGTTTACTTTTTCGCAAAATTTTAATTTATGATCATGTCCACACATCATAAGGTCGCATGCTAGATACGTGGTTAAAAAATAATTTGAGAAATTATTTATGCTAATTCTTCCGCTGCATGTAAATATTTTAAAATTTACGAACCCGTATCCTTGTCAACATGCACCCGGTCCCAACAGCAGTTTCGTGAAGTAAGCAGAATAGGCTTCGAGTTAGGCGCCCGGGATGATAAGGGCGCGCAAGGTGAAAGCTGTATTTGTTATTTCAAGGACGAAACACAGATAAGCCTTCACTCAGGCGTCTGGGAGGTCCGGGGCACCCTGGTCAGAGGTTTTATCAGCCGCGGCGAGGTCGGCGCGAGGATAAGGTTTGACCGAGTCTGTAGGGGCGCCCCCAACGTATTAGGTGCCTGTATGAAGCCTATATAAGGGGCTTCGACCCCTTTGCTTCAAACACAACTGCTGAAAGTGATTCTGAGCATTTTGACCGACGACAACACACTAAAGACGAGGCTCTACGACCAGTAGGCTCCAGGAGGAAGTGCGCGGTACTTCGGAGGTCCAGACCGGCCGAGTTTCAAACCCTAGTTGTTCGGTTTACATTTAATATACTTTTGATTGTACTTCTATACTGTAAGACGGGTTTTCTCCGCCTCCGAAAATTCTGAAAAGGAGACCAATAGTGGACTAACGCCGAGTACATAGGCCTTGGACGTACTGACCCTGGGGTGTTGGGAACCAAGTAAATAAATCCCGCTGTGTCCTTGTGTTCTTTCTATTTTATTTTCCGCTGCACTAACACTCTGAGTCCAGTACGGTCAAAGTTTTACGAAGTTTCTAGAAAAGTTGTTACGGTCGATATTCACCCCCCCTCTATCGACGACACCAGTCCTACAGTCTTTTGGGAAAGACAAAACCAGAAAGGGATTGCCTCGGGACCCAGGGCAAAATCTACAATCCTAGGACCCAGTATAAATGCCAAGGGAGCAGCAACGGGTGCAAGGACCCACTGGGGCGCAGTTTCTTCATCACCATATTAGTCTGATCAGTCGGCAACACTTCCTTCAATCAGACTTGAAGGGAGGGATTTGTGATGGGGTTGAATAGCTCATGGCGGACACGTGGGCTGAAGTAGCTAGGTGGTAAGATGTAGCGAGTCTGAGCGACTCCACTTTTAGAGCTCCCGGGACCCTCTCGAAAAGGGAATCCTCCAGGGCCCCCCTGGCGGTAAACACGCCCCGGAGATCAGATCAGAAAACCCCTCCCGGGATCACCCCGGGGAGTCGGGCCCCAAAACCACCTCGGGGAAGCGGAGCGCTCGGGACCTCCCGGGCCAGAAGACCCCGAGATCACCTCGGGGAAGCGGAACCCAAAAAACATTCGACCTCAAGTAACGGTCCCCCTTTTCTCAGATCTGCGGATATTCATCCCCACTATCGCGGAGCCATCATGACCCCTAAATGTCGCAACGGATCGAACTTGATAACGACGTGGACCGTTTCAAAGACTATCCGGTAACCGACGAAGGGGAGAACGTGACATAGATCATGAGGACGCACGAAGGCAGCCGCCGTAGGTATAAAAGGTACTCCAACCTCTCTGGTAAAGGGGTTACGCCTTCTCTACTACTCACATACTGTCTTGTCTTCTTTTCATCCTCTCCATCGAGGTACTAACTTGAGCGTCGAAGTAGGCTCCACCAGACAATCTCCGACGTGTTCCCCTAACGCTCGTGTTAATCTCACAGGATGTGGAGTTCCTCCTCCAGCGTCAGCATCCGCGTGGGCTGAACCCTGATGACTGACCATCGACGTCGATTCCTTCTGGAACACATACAATATCAGAAGTAAGGAGTCAAGTCAGAGATATCTGTCTCCCATGAAGATGCTCATTAGTGAAGAGAATCTCAATTCAAAAATTCAAAAGCAAATCAATGTTCTGTGTTGGGTACATAATTCTTAGTTACCAAAGTGGCAAAGCAGTTGATAACTAGCTAAATGTAGCTACAACTCTAATAGAAATCATCCTATAAGTAATAATCACTAATTAGCTCTAATCAGTGATTATTTCTTGATTAAGTTGAATCACGGTTCAAGCTAGACTTACCCCGCACTTAAAACCAAGTGGCCATCTTGACTTAACCTAATCCCTTAACCAAGTATTTCCAAGATCACAAGAATCAAGCTACAACTTTATCGACATAAATTAACTTGGAAACCAAACATCCAATTTTCCAAAACTCATGTAGCTCACGGCATAGGCACAGTATCAGAGATCAACCCCACAATTCCTCCACCTAACAGTTACCGCAGGAAACCACAGAAGATCAGATTTGAAGACAAATAACTACACTTGATTCCAAATTAACATCAACCAAGAACAGCTCCTATTCACATTTCCAAATTGGACCAAGAATTAAAACAACTCCAAGAACTCCTAAAATAGAAGACGAACAACAACTTATAGCTCCAATCAGTGTTCTGAAAACCGGACCGGATCGGCCGGTCGGACCGAATAAATCGGGAACCGGTCAAATTTTCGATCCGAGTTGACTCTAAAAATCAACTACTCAAGAACCGGGTACGAACCGTTTTGAACCGGCCGAGAACCGGTGAACCGGGCAAATCGAAAAAACCGGGCAAATCGGAAAAACCGATCAAACCGGCTTGGTTTATTTTATTTTTGATTTTTTGATTTTTTGTTCCCTTTTAAAGTTTTGTTTTCTTACTGAAAAATGAAAATTGAAAAATAAAATGTCAAAAACCTAGTTTGCTTTCACCCAAAGTCTCAAACGAACAAACATGTTGTTTGATTGCAAGAGAGCCACCACCGCTAGCCTCTCGCCGCGTCGCCCCGCCTCCACCAATCTCGTCGCGTCGCCCTACCTCCGCTAGCCTCGTCTCGCTGCCAACCTCGTTGCGTCCTTGTGCTGACATACGAAGGCAAGAGTATATGATATATTTAGAAAAGTGATTTTGTATATGTTTTGTTAGTGTCTTTTGTTTAAGTATTTATTGCTGAACAAATGCTATCGTGATATAATTTTAACTTCTAATAAGATTCTTCAATTCGTATCCAGATTTTTTGAACCCAATGGTTTTAAACTTGAATTTTTCTTTGAAACTAATCATTTTTTCAAGAATACTGTGCTGAGTTGCTAACAAAACATATCACATGTTCGACCTAGTTGATCCAATCTTAAAGAAAGTAGTTGGATAAGTCGTTAGTTTCATATATTTATATAAATACATGCTTTATTATATACCGGTTATATCCCGGTTATATCCCGGTTGGACCTCCGATTAAACCGATTGAACCACTAAACCTCTGAACTATTGCCTCGACCGGTTCAATGTCCGGTCCGATTTTCAGAACCTTGGCTCCAATCAACAAAACCACACGACACTGATCAAACACAGGTTGATTTCCATACCTCACGGCAAAAGCTTTAAAACGCAATCCCATACCTAACAACTCCCTCAACAGATATAGCTCACAGCAAAAACAGAGGAACAAGATCAGAGTATCGATTACACAGTGCATCAATAGCGATTTACCGAACAGAAACCCAAATTCCAAACCAAGAAATCCAACAGTATTCGATTCCAGAACCACAGAACAAATCCAAGAAGAAACGATTTCAAAACCACATTGCTATCACGATCAGTAATCTAAATCAGAAACTATCTATTCTTTGCTGATCTAACGCAAACCATCATCACTATCAACGCAACAAATCACATAACTGACTAGAACAGAAATCCAAATCAGACAACGAACCCATCAACTCTGCTCTAGCAGGATTCTACTCAAGATGACAGTCGAAAACCAAGTAATCCTCACCTGAGATCTGTTGCCGGATCAGGGATCGCCGGGAACAGGTCTGCCACAGGGACTCCTCTGTTCGGTTCTGTATCCAGCGAGGTCAGAGGCCGCGAGGATGAAATCCCCTAGCCCAAGCTCTGTCCCCTGGAGTCCAGCAACATCCTCAATTCACTGGAGATCAGAGGGCCGCAAAACTTTCCACCGCCGGAGTTGGCAAATCGGAAACCCACCTCCATCCACCACGCGACGCGCTCTTGACAGCCTCGGCTCCCGTACCCGCAACGATTAGAAAGAAGGAAGGAGGATCGCGGGTGGAGGTGACCGGCTTAGCCAATCAGCGACTTAGAGTCCTTCCCTCGAGTGGAGTAAGGAGAGAGCTCGAGTGGATCCCAGTGAGGGGCGATCGGTGGCGCGGCTAGGGTAGCTCGGACATTGTTCGGCCGGCAGCGAGCTCATGGTTGAGAGTGGCGATCGGTAGTGGAGAGAGCGAGAGTGAATCGGCGGCGGTGGAAACAAAGGGGATCGGTGAATTTAAGATTAATAAGAAAAAGGAAAAAGATTTATAAATAGATTTATAAATCACCTTTTTCTTCGAAAACAGTCTTTTTCACATTTCTATTTATCCCTGTGAACTCTCAAAAAGATTTCAACAAAAAAGTTAAGAAAAAATTTCAAAAATTCTCAAAATTTTCCTTGGGTATTTTCCTTTTCAATCCATAGAAATTAACTTGTCATATTTAACACACCAGCTTGGAGAGGGGGCATTTGATGTCCCTAGTGTAAAGGCTAATTTGACCGTCAAAGACTTATAATGGTATCATCACTAACTCTTCACTCCGGCTTGGAGACGAAGGTATAAGTCTTTCCAGACACTTATAAAGGCTATATTATTTTATCTTTATCGTTTGAGTAGTTTACACTCCCCTTAGTCCCTTCATTGATCATCGGAGGGGTAATGCCAACCTCGACTAACGCTCGCTGATCCTCAGGTCTTTTTTCTCGAAGGATCCCTTACAATCACTACTCAAGAAAGAGGAAGAAAGGAGTCCAAGCGGGTAAAAAGAAAGACTCCACCATTGAAGAGATATGGAAAAGGAGAAGATTGTTGGTCCCGACCCATGTTTTTGGGTCTGGCCCATCGCGCGGGTAAGTAGACTGGCCCTTCTAGCGCCCCGTTAGCAGGGGTCTGGGTCGAAAGTCTCCGGGGACCCATCAAATGGCCAAATGGGTAGTTCAAGCGGTCGGTTCAGCCTAGACCGGGTCGGTTCAGCCTAGACCGGGGAATAATTCTTGAGTCACTGGATGGCTTCACGAAGACGTGGGTTTGAGACGGAGGAAGCTCGACCGGCGCCCCAAAGTTCCCTTATAGTGAAGGCCCGAGCGGCGAGGGGGCCGAGCCTTCAGCTGGTTCATTTCGGACCTAGTCGGGGTATTGCCACTCAGGCAGACCCTGACTCGGGAAGCATAGTTACTCTCCATAACAATGGCCTTTGGGCTCGAGTTCATGCCTAGCCCTCAGTTGACATCAATACTATAAGCCCTCAGTCGACATCAATATTATAAGCCATCAGTCGGCATCAATACTATAAGCCGTCAGTCGGCACCAAGTCGCCAATCGACACTAGCATTCGAGGTTTGGTCGTGATCCACAGGAACACCCCCTCCCTGACACAGGACTAGCAGAAGAAGTACGGGGTCGGTGCAGCTCTGACATCCTTCAGGCCTGAATCACGAGTATCCCGCTGACGCTATGATCTCCCTGCCATACCCTGACACCCCGTGATACGCTCCCTACGTCTGTGTCAAGCCGAGCAGCGCCTGACGGCGCTCGCCCTTAAGTTGACAACGCCCCTTTCCTTATTCCGGTATGCGACACAATACCCTGCCACCCTAGCTATGCCTTACCCTGTCCTCGTATACGACAAATAGGTGGCAGACTGGGCAGAAGTTGTCAGCTTCCCCGACTATATAAGTCTCTCCACTCCTCGTCACCCAGGTACGCGCAATAGTGTTTTCGCTACTGTTCTATTGCTTCCGTTGCTCTTCTACCGCCGGGGACTGACTTAATAGTCGGAGTGCCTTGCCGGGGACTTTTCCCGGTGGGTTCTAACAGTATCTTTCTTGCAGATAGAAGCCAGCCTCAGTAGTTCGTGATCTTTAGGAGACCGTGTGCTCTAGAGAGTCCACCTCGCTTCGCGACAGGATCAAATTTAGTGCTAGAAGGAGAGGCACTTAGCTTGATCGGAAGTGAAAAATGGAAGATTCGAACCGAGTCACGCCCGAGGAGTATGAGCTCCTGATGGTTACTAGAGCCCAAAAGACCCCCTAGAGGCCTTCGCAGGTCGGTAGCCGGGCACCTAGATTCCCCGAGCCAGCAGCACAAGGGCAGTCGGGAGGTCGAGGAAGGCCTGCCCGACCTGAGGGTGGTTTCGCTCCCTTTCCCGCGGCTTTTTATTGGGATCAAGATGACGAAGCCGATTCGATGTCGGCCGAGGCATCGGCATACAACCAACTGCAGGGGCCACGACCGGATAAGGGAAAGTCCCCGGCTTCTCCAGCTACCCTGGTACGCAGCCATTTCTCTTCCTGGATATATCTTGGAGGATTCAGTTCCCAGACGTCTTCACTTCTTCACAATCCCCGAATACGCGGGAACCACCGACCCAGAGGAGCACCTGATGAAGTTAGAGTGCTTCCTTGTTACACCAATACCCGAAAGGCGTAAAGTGCCGAGCCTTCTTAACGACCCTCTCAGGCCCTGCCTAGAGATGGTTTGACCGACTCCCCAATGGGTCGGTGACAAGCTTTGAGGAGCTCAGGAGGGTCTTCCTCCAACACTTCGCCAGCAGTCCGAGGCACCACAAAACGAGCCTCAACATGTTTGTGTTGAAGCAAGGCCCGAAGGAATCTCTCCGGGCCAACATCAAAAGATTCAACGGAGTGGCACTAGACGTGCCAATAGCCATGCCTAAGGTCCTGATCAGCGCGTTCTCCCAGGGACTACAAGAGGGAGACTTTTTCCACTCACTGATCAGGAAGCCACCGAAGGACTTCGACAGCCTACTGGGAAAGGTTGTCAAATATATAAATGTGGAGGAGGCGAAAGCCGCCCGGAAGAAAGAGTCGGTCAACACGACGACTCCCAACCCCGCCCAGAGCAGCAGATCCCCGGGTGGGCCCATCCGTAGCCCGCGTGGACCCATCGACCGAGTGGGAATGGAACTGCGCCACGTACAGCAGGTACCCCAGGGGTGCCTCCACCAGACCCACACCCACGCCACAGAGGAATGCCGGCAAGCTGGCAGAGGTCGGGCTCCTGCTCCTCAAGGGCGCGGACAACAAGCATCTCTCGGGCATGGCTCGGGAGAGGCGGCCAGGTCGGGGCTCTAGCAGCGGAGGAGCCTCGAAGAAATCCCCCGGTCGCTCGCAATCTATTCCCCTAGGAGGACCGGGCCAAGGCCGAGGAAATGGATGAAGAGCAGGCCAATCAGCAGAATGCCATCTGAGGAGGAGTGCATGCCATCTCAAGCAGACCGACCAGGGGAGACTCCAATCGGGCATAGAAGGCACAAGTACGCCGTTTGGAGATTCATCAGGTTGGCACGAGTGCTGCCCAAGCACAGGCGCCCCAAATCAGCTTTGAACCCCAAGATCTACAGAGACTGGAAGTCTCACATGATGACGCATTGGTCATCACCGCCGTCATTGCCAACTACCAGGTCCACCGAACCATCGTGGACACGGGCAGTTCGGTCAATATACTGTACAAAAAGCATTCAACCAGCTACAGATCGAGATGTCTGATAAGTACTATTTTGTTGACTATTTCAGACTCTAAAATCCATGTTTGACCCATATTTTACATGCTTAACCTTGAATTTACCCTAGGTTCTATAGATTAGTTTTATTTTGGGTTTTATTGCAAATCTTTATACATTTGAAAGATTTTAGAACTTAATTGTGAATCTATGTTTGTAGGCTTCGAAAGGATCATGGACCGAGGTCAAGATTGGTCAGAATCAGGATCAAATCAAGGCGATCAAGCTTTGGAGAACTGTGAGCCGTCCATTCAGAAGATAAGCAGATCTAGATCAACCAAAGCAAATCTGATGGATCCCAGCTGAGGAAAGGTAGATCTGACCTTCATAATGAGATCTGGAAGTTTAGGGGTAAATTGGAGAAGATCCAGCCGTTGGATCAAGCCAAGAGGATCTAGATCGTCTATTCAAAGATCAGGTTGATCTGAGCCATCCGTTGCAAATCTGGAAGATCTGAGCTACCCCGAGGCAGATCCCAAACCATGATTGAGATCAGGAGAGATTGGGTTCGATCGGTTGAAATCTAACCGTTGGATCTGTCCTGAACAATCTGAGCCGTCCAATGTAAACTATATAAACTTAATTCCCCCCCAGGTTGCAGTTGTCACGTCTTTGTCGTTGTCTTCATCTTTTTCGAGTGTTCTTCATTTCTTCTTCGAGTTTTCTTCATCCGAGGGCGTGACCGCATCAATTTCTTCATTGGATCAAGTTCTAGATCATTGGGAAGGTGTTTCCGTGAAGAATCCAGCTCCAATTTGCCCAAGAACAGAGCTGAATGAGGTTTCATCAGTTCTGCCGTTTGATTGCCTTGGTCTCGTTTGTGTGCCATTTTCATCCATCTGAGCTATCTGGAGGGTCCTCTAGAGTGTTCTGATCATCCCCAACTCATCGTCGCAATCAACCACGGCGAGATTGAAGAGATCGAATGGGTTTTTCAGATTTGAGTAGAGTTTGAGTTGGAGTGATTTGCAGAGTTAGATTTCCAGCGATTTGTGGAGCTTACGGGTTCGAGGCTCACTCTTGTGTGACGGCAAGAAGAACTTGAGCTAAGGGAAGGGATCGATGCTAGTTTTCTTAATGCATTTCTGTTATTAGTTGTAATTTCAATTTCAGCGTGCCATTTCCATTTATGAACTTTGTATCAGTTTTATTGGATCGTTTCTGCCTTAATTAGTGTTTCAATTCTACAAGTTAACTAGTAGGTAGCTTGTTTAGTGAACAATTGTTTTCAATTTCAGTTTATTTCGTGTTTCATTGCTTGCGTATCAGATCTGTAGATGCATATCAGTTTTTGTTTTCTTCCTCTGCGTATCAACTTTAGTTCCTGCACTTACTTCAAAGTCAGTTTGTTTCTGTGTTTTAATTCCTGAAAATTGGACACCACGTTTAGTGTGCTAATGCATTTGGTTTAAGCTTACTTCGCATTTGATCATCTCTGAATTGAGTTCATTTCTGCAGTTTTTGCTCAGCTTTAGTATTTCCGTGTATCAGTTCTTTGCTTGCGTATCAGTTTTCTTCCAGCAAGTTTTAGTTATAGATTCTGAAATTTTGTGTTAAGTGAACATTAGTCTTTCTTAATCTTTTCCGAACACTGGTTTTGAGAACTTGATCTTAGTGTGCTTTATGAGTTTCTGAATTCAGTTGTTCCCTATTTTCAGTTTTCGATTTCTGCATTAGAATGATTTCTGAACTTAGTGCTCTTCCCTGCGCATCAAGTCATTAGTTCATGTCTTAGAATTATAATTTGATTGGTTGCTACATCTTTGCATTCGGTTTGTTTCTGAGATTCTAGTCTTCATTTCTGCAATTCTATTCCATTTCTGAAATCGTGCTTCACTTTTGATTGCGTCTGAAATTTAGTTTCATTTCTTCTGCATTTTAGTTCCAATTCTGCACTTTGTATCAAAAGCAATTTCAGCACTGATTGGTGTCAAGTTGAGTGCAATTTTTAGTGTGCCATTGAGTTTGAAATCAGTTTGTTTCGGGTCTAGCTTGTTACTGCATTTAAATTTTAATTTCGGCATTAGTATCAAGTGTCATTGCTGCAATTAGGTTTGAAGTTCTTGCATTAGTTTCAATCGAAATTCAGCTACTATGTTGATTCAATTGCTTAGCATTTGGTTTGCATTTGATATCAGAATTGTTTTCCAAAATTCGGTTAAGTTGCCTTGGTTGATTAGGTTTCCCATTGATTGAGTTATTAATTGTCATCACTTTGGTTAGTTCATTAGTTTAGTTTCTTTTATTTTCATTGCGATTTCATTTCCAATTGAAACCAAACCCAATTCTTACTTGAAACCCAAAAACATTTGACGACACATAAACTCGAGCTTGAGTCAAACAACCTTAACTAGCCCTAGGAAAAATATGACCTGTGACCCCTTTACTACATTTTATTCTTTGTTAGCAAAAAGGGGTTTCCAGATTTACGAATATCTAAATTTTGAGATCCACATTCGTGACAGCATCTTTTGGGGCCATCAATGTCCCAGTTGGAGTTGGTAGCCACCCCGTTGTTTGGGTTCATGGGGAACCAGATACAACCCATCGACCAGATCTGTTTGGCAATTTCCTTAGGCGAGGAACCGCTGATGAGGACCAGATGGTTCACCTTCATGATAGTAGATGCTCCCTCGGCCTACAATACTATTTTGGGCCGACTGACCCTCAATGAGTTCAGAGTCGTCACCTCCACCTTCTACCTCAAGATCAAGTTCCCCGTTGGCGACAAGGTAGGAGAGGTTAGAGGAGACCAAAGGGTAGCCCGGAGATGTTACGTAGATGACGTCCGGGTGGAGAGCTAGAAGGCCCAGCGCCCCTTCTCGAGCTACAACATATTCCAAGCTTCTCCTTGGGCCGAACTACACGATGACAAGGAGGAGGTTTAGCTACTCCCCGATCAGGAAGAAACCCGAGTCAAGATCGCGGTCGGGCTGCCCAACGAGCTGAAGGAGACCCTGCTGGAGTGCTTGGCCCAGAACCAGGATGTGTTCGCCTGGTCGGTCAAGGAGCTGAAGGGCGTCCGACCGGAGGTAGCAGAGCACCACTTCCATGTATATCCCAACGCTCGGTCGGTCAAGCAGAGAAAGCAAGTGTAACGATTCGGAAAATTCTCTCAATATTTTCTTTAAAATATTGATCATGTCTAGATAATTTTCCGAGGGATCTAGAGATATTAGTACGAACCTTAGCCTAGAAATCCATGATTTTTCTCATTTAATTGAGAAACTAAGTACTAATGGGCCTTATATGGGCTTTTCTAGTACCATGATTATTAGGAGATTTTAGGTAGAATTTAATATAAATATAAATAGATTTTAATTAGGAATATTAGTATGATTATGAGTGAGTTTTAGCATGGTTTCCTATTTAAATGGAGAAGTTAAGTACTAATGGGCCTTATATGGGCTCCAAAAATGGGTTTTAATTAGGTAGAATTTAATATAAATATAAAAGAATTTTAATTAGGAATTTTAGCATAATTATGGGAGAATTTTTAAAGAATTTTCGAAATAATAGAAAATAAAATAAAAAAATTAGTGCATGCACCAAGGATTGAACCTTGGACCTCTTCTACAACCATGCATGCTCTAACCAAATCAACTAGCAAGGGAGTGCTATGAGGAAATGAAATGGATTATAGTTAAGGCTTAAGGAAAATGAAGAGATACCATGACTTTTCACTTACCCTCCTTAATGTGTTATAAAGAGGGGGCATGGGAGTTACTTTCTTCTTCCTCCTCCCTCATTCTAGCCGAAATCCCAAGAGGGGATTCTCCCTTGGAAAAGTTCACCTAAAGCTCCATCACCAAGATCCAAGGCTTTTATAAGGGTACAAAGGCTAGGGGTGGTTAAGAAGCAACAAGATCTTCATCCTTCTCCCAAATCTAAGGTCTATAATCAAGATCAACCAATGTAAGACTCCCTCACCTGTGGTATAATAGCTTTTCTTGAAGTTTACCATGATATGAAAGTCTTGTATGAGATTTATGTTGGAAAAAAAAGAAAAGAGCCATGAACCCAAATCCTAGGTTTCGGCCACTAGGGTTTTTGGGTCAAAAATGATGTTAAAAATATTACTCATGCTTTCTAATGTTTTTACATGATGAATATAAGTTAGAATGAGATTGGGAGAAATTTTGGAGTACCCTAGGACCTCCTAGGGTTTCGGCCCACCCCATGAACCCATGGGTAGGGTTGGATCTAAACCTTCAAGTATGTGTTTTCTGTATTATCATGCTATAAGGGAGATTGAGGATGGGTTATGTGAATTTTCACAAGGCTTTGTGACCCTATAACTTTCGGCCAAGTAGGGGTCTAGGGCAAAGAGTTAGGGCTTCCCTCAAGCAAGGGTCCTAAAAGCCCCTATGGTAGAGTATGGTTGGTGTTTAATGTTTATTTGGGGATTTTATGGAAATTTTTCCATGCACCATGGCCTTGTAGGGTTTCGGCCAGCCCTAAGAAGGAGGGCTAAAGGTTAGGGATAACCCTAATCATGAGCCCTAATGGCTTCTCATGGCCTTATAGGTAATGTATGGTTGTTCCTTACCTTATGTTATCTTACATGCTAATTGAATGATGGAACCCTTCCCTTATAGGTTTCGGCCAAGCAAGGTAAATAGGATTTGGGAGGAGTTAGGGTTTGAAGAATGATGGTTTATACTTATTTATGAAGTATATATATATAAAGGTTCAAGCATGTGGTAGAAATTAAGTTACCTATACCCCTAACCCTAAGCACCATGTTTTATGTTTTATGTTTATGGTTGGATGTCATGCTTAATAGGGTTTATTTATGAATGTCATGTGTTCTATGCTATGCACTTGAATGGTAGGTAGTATGTTTATGGAAGTCCTACTTATGTATGCTTGGGATGAATACCATGCTTATGTATGAAATGCCATGTTTACCTTATATATCATGATCATGCAAACTCTATGGATTAGGATGATTGCCTATGCAAACATGTCATGTTTGTTAGGACCAAAAGGAATTGAGATATCTCCACAATGGTATGATATTGTCCACTTTGGGCCTAAGCCCTCATGGTTTTGCTCTTGGGCTCTCCCAAAAGGCCTCATCCCAATGGAGATATCTTTTTTTCCTTATAAGCCTATGATCTTTCCCATGTGTTTTCGATCTGGGACTATGTTTGCAACCTTGCAACCCCAACAATCCCCCCCTCAAACAAAGGACCACAAGCCCCCCTCAAGCGGAAACCCTTTCCGTTTGATGTCTAATCCTCAACCCACCAGGACTTTCTGCCCCTCGGTCCACCCGACCTACTAGGACTTCACTGCCCCTCAGTCCACCCGACCTACTAGGACTTCACCGCCTAGCCGCAACTAGGACTTCTCTGCCTGGTGTCTGGTCCTCTTGATCAAGACACGGGAGCCCACACATCCTTTATTCAAGGCTTAACCCACATGATTAGATCTAGATCATGGCTCTAGCTCGTGCTTCTTTCGGCGGTTAGTCCGGTGAAGAGCGACCTGGCTCTGATACCAATTGTTAGGACCAAAAGGAATTGAGATATCTCCACAATGGTATGATATTGTCCACTTTGGGCCTAAGCCCTCATGGTTTTGCTCTTGGGCTCTCCCAAAAGGCCTCATCCCAATGGAGATATCTTTTTTTCCTTATAAGCCTATGATCTTTCCCATGTGTTTTCGATCTGGGACTATGTTTGCAACCTTGCAACCCCAACAATGTTCAATGAATATAATTCAATGCTTACCTTATATGCCATGATCATGCAAGAACTAGAAATAAGAATGATGTTTATGTAAGTAGGATATGTTCTATGAATGAAGATGCATGTTATGTTTATAAATGAAGATGCATGTTATGTTTATGAATGAAAGTACATGCTATGTTTTATGAATGAAGATGCTTGCCATGTTTATGAATAACGGCACGGTCGATGGTCGACGGTATGACGGTACGACGGTCACGAGGACCGGTAAATGGGCCGGTAGACGGGCCGGGTCGTTACATATGTTATGTTTATGAATGAAGATGCATGCTATGTTTTATGAATAAAGATGCATGCCATGATGTATGAATGATGAAACATATGAAGTATTTTACTTTATGAATGGGCTTGTACCGGACCGAAGTATGGGTCCAAGGGATGGGCACCTTAAGAACGCCTCGGTTCTGGACTACCGACTATGCTGTCCATGGTTCTGGCACTACCGAAGCTGTGCAACAGGGATGGGCACCTTAAGAACGCCCCGGTTCTGGGACTACCGACTATGCTGTCCTTACCCTAGTAGGTCGGGGCTCGCTACCTCGTATTTACTTAGGGATGCGCGCTTATGATGCATGTATGTGGTACAAGCCGGGGACCCCCAATGATGTTATGATTATGTTTAAGTATTTAAAAGTATGATTTTAAAAGTTAAGCATCCTTATGTATATGCATTTGACTCATGCATCCATTCATGATATGCACTTATGCTTATGCTATGTTAAGAACCATGTTATGCTTATGTTATGTTAAGAACCATGCTATGCTTATGCTATGTTAAGAACCATGCTATGCTTATGCTATGTTAAGAACCATGTTATGCTTATGTTATGTTAAGAACAATGCTATGCTTATGCTATGTTAAGAACCATGCTATGCTTATGTTATGTTAAGAACCGTGCTATGCTTATGTTATGTTAAGAACCATGCTATGCTCATGTTATGTTAAGAACCATGTTATATGCTTTATGTTTATGTTATGCCATGTATCATGCATGTTAAGAATGTTTCCTTATGTTTATGATCATGCCAAGTATCATGCCATGTTAAGAATGTTTACTATGTTTATGTCTAGGCCAAGTATTATGTCATGCCATGATTGTTCATTATGTTTATGTTTATGTCATGCTACTAATGTTGATTATGTTTATGTTCATGTCATGTCAAATATATACTAAGTGATCATAAAGGTTTATGTTCTAAGTAAAGCACTAAGTATGTTAATGTTTCATGTGCTCATGATTAAGTGATGAATGGTTTTAGTGAGTAGGAAAGAGTCTTACTAAGCCTGTGTGCTTATAGTCTTATTTCCTTATACCGCAGATCACGCAAGGGGACAGTAAGGAAGCAGCAGGAGGGCAATAAAGCATGTGTGTGGTAGTGACTTGGCCAAGAAACAATATGTTTGCTCGTCTTATGATAGAACTTTATCTTTACTATTTATGTGCTTGAATGATGACCTATGTGACTCTATGACATGATGCTAAGTATGACATGATGCTAAGTATGACATGATATGATGCTAAGTATGAAGTTAATATGCCATGTTCCCATGTCATGATGTTAGGAATGGTAGTAGGTGCATGTAGGTGTAAGTTTAAAGTTTTCCGCTGCATTATGATGTCCACCTGCCCTACTCATGTTAACGTAACGCCGCTTATGGAAAGAAAAAAAAAGCGGGCGTTACAGCAAGACTTCAGCACCGAGTAAAATAAGGTGATCTGGGCCGAGATCGAGAAGCTGCTAGAAGTCGGCCACATTTAAGAGGTTCAGTTCCCGGCTTGGCTAGCCAATGTAGTATTGGTGGCCAAGCCTGATAATAACTGGAGGGTCTGCATTGACTTCCAAGACCACAACCGGGCCTGCCCGAAGGACTATTATCCCCTGCCCAGGATCGACTAGATGGTTGACTTGACGGCCGACAGCAAACTCATCTCCATGTTGGACGCGTATCAAGGGTACCATCAGGTACCCTTGGCTGCTGAGGACCAAGAGAAGGTTAGCTTCATCACCGCTGATGGCACCTACTGCTACACAGTCATGCCGTTTGAGCTGAAGAACGCCAAGGCTACCTATCAGAGGATGATGAACAAGGTCTTCCGGGCGCAGATCGACCAGAATATTGAAGTATACGTGGACGACATTTTGATCAAGTCCTGCCGAGTGGAGGACCTACCAAACTTTGTGCAGGTATGGGCTCAAGCTGAACCCCGCTAAGTGTCTTTTTGGAGCTCGGAGCGGAAAATTCCACGGGTACATAGTGACCGAGAGAGGCATCGAGGCCAATCCGAGCAAAGTCATGGCCCTGATGGATATGCCTCCACCAACGAACCTTCGGGAAGCGCAACGACTCACCGGGCGAATCATAGCCCTGTCCAGGTTCATCCCCCGGTCTCCCGAGCGAGGACTACCATTTTTCAAGACCCTTCGCCGAGCCACCAAGTTTCAATGGGACACCGACTGTGATAAGGCGTTCGAGGAGTTGAAGGCATACCCTTCCGAGTTACCAGTGTTAGCCAAGCCCGAGGTCGGGGAGGTGCTGTCTGTGTACTTAGCCACCTCGACTGAATCGGTTAGCCGTTGGTCAATCAGGAGGGGGTCAAGCAAATGCTCGTGTATTTCTTCACCCACTTACTGAAGGGAGTCGAGTGTCGGTATACAACACTCAAGAAATTGGCGTATATATTGTTGTTGGGTGCTCGACGACTCAGGCCTTACTTTCTGGCGCACCCCATCGTGGTCCTGACTAACAGCAACCTGGGTCGAGTAGCTTCCAATCCAGAAGCATCAGGTCGATTGATCAAATGGACCACTGCATTAAGTGAATATGACATCCAGTACCAGACTCGCCCTGCCATCAAAGCGCAAGCCTTGGCAGATTTTCTGAGCGAGTTACACTAGGAGGAGGCCGAAGAAGCCTGGCAAGTTTATGTGGACGGCTCGTCGGCCCGGTCGGGTAGCGGAATTGACATCTTGATAGTCTCCCTGAAGGGGGAGCAATTAGATCTATCCGTCCGACTGGAGTACCGGGCCACGAATAACGATGCTAAATATTTCCCAGCCTCCAGAACTGCAATCATTAGAAAGAGCATATGTGGTATACAGCAAGTGGTGGGGGAGACTCTTTATGACTACTGGGAGAGATTCAACAAGTTATGCTCCAGTTGTCCACAGCACCAGATCAGCGAGTAGCTCCTTATTCAGTACATCTACGAGGGTTTATTGTAGATGGATAGGATTATGATAGATGCTGCAGCTGTAGGAGCTCTAGTTAACAAAACCCCAGATCAAGCTAGGGAGCTGATTTCTAACATGGCAGAGAATTCACAGCTATTTGGAAGCATAGCATTGTCCACCAAAGGAGTAAATGAGGTCCAGGTGGCTTCTAATGAACAAAGGGAGATTAAGAATTCTCTAGTAGAGCTCACATCATTGATAAAGCAAATGTCTGTTAATAATGCAAGTCAAAATCCAAATATTTCGGCACCTCCACAATCAAGCCAAGTGATGCGGGTATGTGGTATTTGCTCTAGTCAGGAACATAATTCAGATTCATGTCCCAACCTCCAACAAGATGAGACAATAGCGGCGTTGGTTAGGGGGCAATTTCAAGCCAGGAATAACCCCTATTCTTCTACTTATAACCCTGGTTGGAGGGATCATCCAAATTTGAAATATGGAATTTTTTTTCTACCAACAAAACCCCTCACAACAGCAATTCCAGCAACCACAACAGCAATTCCAGCAAACACAGCAACCTCAACAGCAGTTCCAGCCCCAAATTCAGCCATTTCAGCCAATATATCAGCAACCTCAGCAGCAATTTCAGCAATTCCAGCCTCAATTCCAGCCAATTCAGCAAGGGCAGCAAGGTTTTCAAACATTTCAGATGTTCCAACCTCAAAACCAGCAAGTTTTCCAACCCTCACAGCCTTACAATCAAAATTTCCAGCCCTCGAATCAGAATTTCCAGCCTATTCAATTTCAGTCCTCACCACAGCAATTTTCGCTTCAAAACCAGAATTTTCAGGGCTATAATTCTCAACAAGTTCAACCATCATTCCAGCCCAATTATCAGCCCTATCAACAACATTTTCATCTCTCCTATCAGCCCCAACAGCCCCAATTCCAACCACAGCAGGGTAATATTTTTCAGCCGACTACTTCATCATTTCAAGGTCAATTAAAGCCCTATGCTAACCAAGGGGGCTATGAAAGTTCTAGTGGGGGAAATGTGCCACAACAGAGGATAGAAGAGATGTTTCAACAAATTTTACAACATCAACAAAGGAATAATCTCGCCATACTAAACCTCAAAAGGCAAATGAGACAATTGGCTAGTGGGATAAATCAAAGTCATGCTCAAGGATCAAGCCAATTACCTTCTCAAGCTATTCCCAATCCAAAGGGAAATGTTAGCGCTATTACTTTGAAGAGTGGGAAGGTTACTTCATCTCAAAAGAGTCCAAGAGCAGAATTTTCTGAAAATAGGGCAGCACCTACATTTTCAGCACCAATCAGCCCCGAAATCGCTTCAAAATCAGTTGGTTCGACCCCTAGTCCGTGCTCAACTCCTTCATCAAGTAATCTCATGATTTTGGTGGAAAATGAGGAAGAAATCAGAGCCGAAACCAACCTCATAGCAGCTACACCGAGTGGGACAGCAGCTCACAATTCAGCCACTCCAAATTCGGTTCAAGAGGAAGAAATGAGGGTTCCCTTGCCCTTTCCACAGCGAAAAACTCAAGCCAAAAGACAAGTGGAGGAGGAGAAAGCCAAAGAGTACAATGAGCTGGTAAAACTCTTTAGCAAAGTAGAAATTGATGTACCCCTATTGACCATGATTAAACAGATTCCTAAGTATGCAAAATTTCTGAAAGATCTATGTGTTCACAAGAAGAAGCTTAAGGAGAATGAGTTGGTCAGCTTAGGGAAAAATGTTTCAGCACTCATCCATGCCATACCTCAGAAGTGTGAAGACCCTAGAGTTTTTACTGTATCATGTGAGATAGGGAGGACTATGTTTCATGATGCTATGCTAGACTTGGGAGCCTCCATCAATGTAATGCCCAGATCAGTCTTCCAGATGCTTGGCATTGATCCTTTACAGCCCACTGGAGTCGTAATTCAGTGAGCAGACAGAAGCCAGACCCATCCAGCAGGAGTTATTGAAGATGTTTTGGTAAGAGTTAAAGAGTTGATTTTCCCTGCAGACTTCTACATTCTAGACATGGAGGGAGACTATCTTGCACATAGATCCCCACTTATCCTTGGGAGGCTTTTCTGAAGATGGCCAGGACAAAGATTGACGTTTATGCTGGAACACTTTTGATGGAAGTGGGGGACAGTAGTCCAGTTTAGTATCTTCGATGCCATGAAGCACCCTAGGGAAGATCACTTTATTATGAGCATTGACATTTTGGATGGACTGGTTGATACAGAGTTAGAGACTGAGGGAGTTCTACATGATTTTTCTGGAGGAGTTATTTATTCAGAGGATGCTAAGGGAGTACTTACTATGGAGACTGAGGATATTTCAGAATTCACTTCCAGCTGGTGAGGATTTTCTAGGTGTAGGCGATTGCACAGAGCCCCAAGGATCACCTACTTCTATTGAGATTTCAGAGGACTCAGAGCATAGGTATGATAGTGTATGGGATTGCACAGAGCCCCAAGGATCACTCATACCCATTGAGCAGGGCCAGATTGAACTTAAGCCACTACCAGACCCTTGAAGTATGTGTACCTAGGAGAGGAGCAGACTTTTCTCGTTATTATTACACAGCATTTGGAATCAGAGCAAGAAGAGAAATTATTGCAGTCCTGAGGCATTACAAGAAGGCAATTGGGTGGACTTTATCAGATATACCAGGTATCAGCCCAGCTATCTGTATGCACAGGAATATTCTTGGAAGAAAATGTTAAACCCGTGAGGCAGCCACAA
>JAGFNQ010001439.1:135085-170882 GCA_024364735.1 Boesenbergia rotunda | reverse complement strand
CCTTTGGCACTTTTGCCTACAGACGGATGCCTTTTGGACTCTGCAACGCACCAGGAACATTTCAGAGATGCATGGTAAGTATATTTGGTGAGTTGTTAGAGCATTGTATGGAGATATTCATGGATGATTTTTCAGTTTTTGGCACGTCTTTTGATTCATGCTTAGAAAATTTGTCTAGGGTTTTACACCGTTGCATTGAAACTAACCTTGTTCTTAATTTTGAAAAATGTCACTTCATGGTAGAGCATGGTATTGTACTTGGACATATAGTCTCTCGGAGAGGTATAGAGGTAGATCCTGCAAAAATCAGTGTTATTTCTTCTTTATCTTACCCCGTATGCGTACGGGATGTTCGTGCTTTCCTTGGACATGCAGGTTTCTACCGCAGATTTATTAGAGACTTCAGCTTGATTGCTCGACCCTTGACAAGACTTTTGCAGAAAGATGTTGATTTTCATTTTGATGATAAGTGCAAAGAAGCTTTTCACAGACTCAGGGAGGCTCTTACCTCAGCTCCTATTATTAAATCACCTGATTGGAATTTACCCTTTGAATTAATGTGTGATGCATCTAATTTTGCAGTGGGAGCTGTTCTAGCACAGAGGGTTGATGGAGCACCTCATGTCATCTGCTATGCCTCCAAAACCCTAGATGCCGCCCAAGCAAACTACACCACCACTGAAAAGGAGCTTCTTGCCATTGTTTTTGCTTTAGATCGTTTCAGATCTTATTTATTGTGCTCACATGTTATTATTTTTTCTGATCATGCAGCTCTAAAATACTGTTGAAAAAGCCTGATGCAAAACCTAGACTGATCAGATGGATGCTCCTGCTCCAAGAATTTGACCTGGAGATCAGAGATAGAAGTGGCAAAGAAAACCTAGTTGCAGATCACTTGAGCAGAATTGAAGGAGATGGATCTCCTACCACCATTGACGATGATTTTAGAGATGAGCACCTTATTGCAGTACATGGTGAGACACCTTGGTATGCAGACCTAGTTAATTTTTTGGTAGCACGTGTTTTTCCCACACACTTTTCTAAAGCTCAAAATGATAAACTTAAAAGTGATGCAAAATTCTATGTGTGGGATGATCCTTATTTATGGAAGTTTTGTAATGATCAAATAATTAGGAGATGTGTACCAGATCATGAGTTTTCTTCTGTCCTTACATTTTGCCATTCATCAGCTTGTGGGGGGCATTTTAGACCTCAAAGAACTGCTAGGAAAGTACTAGAGTGTGGATTGTACTGGCCCACCCTATTTCATGATTCATATGTATTTATAAAAATTGTGATAGATGTCAGCGAACTGGGAACATAGGAGCGAGACATGAGATGCTCCAACATGCTATACTTTACTGTGAGATTTTTGATGTTTGGGGAATAGATTTTATGGGACCTTTTCCTGCATCTTATGGTTATTTGTACATTTTACTTGCTGTGGATTATGTTTCTAAATGGGTGGAGGTCATTCCCTCTAAGACTGATGATTCTTCTGTTGTTTGTAGTTTTGTTAGGTCACACATTTTTTGCAGGTTTGGAATTCCAAGAGTCATAATAAGTGACCAAGGATCTCATTTTTGCAATAAACACATGAAGGCATTGCTTAGTAAATACGGGGTTGTACATAAAGTTTCTACATCATACCACCCCCAAACAAATGGACAGGCTAAAGTTTCTAACAGAGAGATCAAATCAATTCAGGAAAAGACCGTTGGGCCCACTAGAAAGGATTGGAGCAAAAGGCTAGATGATGCACTTTGGGCATATAGAACGACATTCAAGACTCCGATTGGCATGTCTCCCTACCGCTTGGTCTATGGTAAAGCTTGTCATCTTCTCGTGGAAATAGAGCATAAAGCATATTGGGCGGTGAAGACTTGTAATTTCGATGCTACCAAGGTGGGAGAAGAAAGAAAATTGCAACTTCAAGAGCTTGAAGAAATTCGGCTAGAAGCATTCGAAAATTCAAGGATCTACAAGGAAAAGACCAAAAATTTCCATGACAAGCAGATCTTGAAAAAAGACTTCAAAATTGGTGACAAGGTCTTATTGTATAAATCAAGGCTCAAATTGATAAGAGGTAAGTTAAGGTCAAGGTGGGAATGCCCATTTATTATAACTAACATTTTCCCCTATGGAGTTGTTGAAATTAGGGAGGAAGCTAATGGATTTGTGTGGAAAGTCAATGGCCACCGGCTCAAAAAGTATTTTGAAGAATTAAAGGAGCTAGAGGTGGATGGTTTGTACTTCAAAGACGCTATCTACCCAACTTAAAGGGAAGTTTACTTTTCCTACACCTACATTTCATTGTATATATCATTTTCATGTTTCTAGGAGTAAATTTTTCTCTTTTTGAAGTGAGTAGTCGATAATAAATTCTTAGGCAAAATAGAATGAATAAATAGACATTGTAAATACCATGTTATTTCTTTTAGCACTTTTGTTCTTAGTGAATAAATGTATCCCTATAGGTTGTCTTCATGTCATTTTAGAATCTCTTGAAATTAAATTAAATTTAGTTGTTAAAACTTAAGGTTTGAGCTAATGGATGAATTCTTGGATGCTTGAGTACTACTTGCTTTAAATTCTTAATTGATGACTTGAGATGAATTATTTGTACCTAGTGAGGATTAACCTTATTTTTTGTGACACACATATGTGATTGTACTCTAGAACTTGCTTAGGTTCTTTCAAAACCATATTTCTATGATTGGATCACATCAATAAAGTCTAGTCAATTTGTTTCTCCTTTCCATATCATTTTTTGCAATAATCATACTTGATACATAATCTTTTCTATTTTCTTTCCTATATTCCTACTCTTAACCATACTTCTCTATGGACTTGTTTGTTTGGGGAGGTTCTTTGATACTACTTTGCCCGAGACGGACAAAAGATCAAGTGTGGGGGAGATGGCTAATGTTTTGGAAGAATTTTGTATCAAGGATGTATTTCATTTCAAGGATGAAAAAAATTCTATTCGGTTGAAGCAAAAAGGTGCCAAGTTGAGTTGAGTTTGGTGTCAAGAATGAGCAAGAAGAAGTGGTTAAGGACAGAAACAATTGAGGCATCTAGATTCCTTATCATACTTTGAAGATCCAAGTGGCACGCAATGAAAGAAAAAAAAATCTGCAATGAGAAAAAAAAAGGGCACGTAAAAGCAAAAGTTTGTGCCAAAGTGAAAAAAAATCTGCTATTTTGGGTCAGAAATGGGTTGGATCAAAAACTGGAAAGTTGGAATTATGAAAGTCGAGATCAGCAACAACTTGTTAGAATCTGAACTGAAGCTGTACAAATCTGAAACCAATGAAGAAAATCTGTGCCAAAACATAGAAAAGAAAAAAAACTCTTTGTGCAGATTAGTAATTGAAGTGTAGCTTGACTGATCTGAGCTGAAATTGAATTGAATTGCAAAGGTTGCTGAGAAGAATTAAGAAAAACCACTCGAAAGCTATCAGAGATTATGGAGAGTAGTAAAATTGAGAATGTAAGCTGGAAATGCAGTAGAAAAGAAGAAAAATCAGATGGAATGCTAGTGAGACAGTTTTTGTACCAACTTGAAACTGAGTTGGTTTGCCGAGGCTGTGCATTCTGAAATTGGATACATGAACATGCTAGAAATTGTAGAGCACATCCATTGATGATCAGAAAAGTGTGGCTGATTGGATCCCCAAAAAAAACAAAAAAAATTACAGTGAAGTGCCGTGGCAAAGGAAGAATGGCGTGCACTAATTCATTTAGTGAAGCATTTAAACTCTCCACTACTATTGATATTAATTGCTTTGACATCAGAGAATTGCAAGTTCTGAAAGTAATGTCGTGGAGCTGAGACTTGAAACAGGAAGAGAAAACAATTTAAAGAAGTGTGCCAACTTGTAAAGGATAGGTATCAAAAGGAAGTTGCAAGAGTGGTTAGTGAAGATTATATTTGGAGCATCTAACTTCCTAATTGTCATTTAATGTTTCAAGTTCCCATGATACAATTCAAGGCCAAAGAGTTCCGATTGAACAATTAGAAGATTAGAGAGAAGAAAAAAAACAGAAAGAAAAAAAAAGAAACAAAGTGGCACACCATTGAAGTTTTGGCACCATGAAGCAAGTGAAGTTTCTCTCATCCGAATCAAATTCTTTGCCCCACTACAAGTCTGACTTTGCTAGAGGATTATAAAAAAAGAAAGGAAAAAAATCAGAAAAGGAAAGAGAAGGAAGCAAGGTTGGCACGCAAGAGTAAAATTGGCACAAAGAAACTAATGAGATATTTTCATCAAATTTTTGAAGAGCAATGCCAAAGTCTTACTCCACCACATTTTTGACTTCACTATGAAGACTGACAAGAGGGCAAAGTGCATCGACAATATCCTTGAGCATCCAAGTCTTCCACTTCATCAATTTTGCTATTTTCTTAGTTTTTACTTTATTTCTACCATTTCATATATCTTTCACTTGTTTGAATAAACTTTTATAGATGTTGATCCTAATCATGAATAATGGTGGAGAGTAGATTGTTGATGCAGTCTGGCCCTGATTGTTGTTTTGGTGTTGACATCGATTTTAGTTTAGATGGATGATCATTGATTATGATTATGTCCTGATCGGGGATCAGGCATGGTATGGAAAATCCTAGTCTGGAGGGCTAGGTGTTGAAAAATCCTAACCTGGAGGGTTAGGTGTTGAAAATCCTAGTCTGGAGGGCTAGGTGCTGGAAAATCCTAACCTGGAGGGTTAGGTGTTGAAAATCCTAGCTTGGAGGGCTACGTGTATGAAAAGTCCTAATTCGGAAGAGGTGGGTGAAAAGTCCTAGCTTGGAGGGCTAGGTGAAAAGTCCTAACTTGGAGGTTTAAGTGCAAATTCCCATCTTGGAGGGTTAGGTGAAAAAGTCCTGGCTTGGAGGGTCAGGTGCCTAGCTTGGAGGGCTAGGTTGGATGGTGTTCTAACGCGGAAGGGTTGGGGGAAAAGTCCTAGCTTGGAGGGCTAGGTGAAAAGTCCTAACTTGGAGGGTTAGGTGCAAATTCCCAACTTGGAGGGTTAGATGGTGAAATCCTTGGCTTGGAGGGCTAAGGTGGATGAAACCCTAGCTTGGAGGGCTGGGTTTGACTCCCTGGATCGGTCTGGTGACCGATCAGGGACATTGGCACGCTGCTCCTTCGTGGATCGGTCTAGTGACCGATCCAGCGACGTCTGATCGGACTGGTGACCGATCAGGGAGCGCACAGTGAGGTTGGGAACCTACTGTGTGGCTCCTGATCGGACCGGTGACCGATCAGGGAGCAGGCTGCTTCCTTGCTGCCTTGCTCCTGATCGGTCTGGTGACCAATCAGGGAGCTGAAAGTGAGTGAGTTCCCTTGCGGATCAGACCCTGGATCGGTCCGGTGACCGATCAGGGACTTTGGATTTGATTAAAAAATCACTGTTCATCTGTCCTGATCGGTCTGAGTGACCGATCAAGCTTCACTCTGATCGGTCTGGTGACCGATCAGGCTTCACTCTGATCGGTCGGGTGACCGATCAGGCGAGTATAGCCGCGAGAGCTGGGAATCCCAGCGAAGCAGTGGATCGGTCTGGTGACTGACCCACAAGCCCTGGATCGGTCCGGTGACCGATCACTTTAATTCAAATGGCGCTGTCAGACGCTCTGATCACGTCTGACCATATCCGATTTGCTACCACTTACATCTAATATTTGATTTACTGTGTGATACGCTGCTCTAACACTCTGATTAAGCTGCAGGTGATAGGGGAGGATTCAAACACTCAAGGAGAGGTCAATGGAGGCTTTCCTTGGAGCAGGTTTGTCCGATTCTCCATTTCAGGTTGCAACGGCCGAGCTGCAGACTGGAGCCGAGACTGGGGCTTGGCTGAGGGGATCTCAGGAAGACCAGAGAGGGCTCAGTGGTAGCTGGCGTTGGCAGTGTGGTAGCTGGAGGCTACGGAGGATGTTGTCACTTGGTGCTGTGTGGTGAATCAAAAGCGCGGAAGCTGGCTTCATGGAAGCAGAGTTCGCATACTGACTTCTAGCTGCGTTTTGAGTTCTCCACAACAAGCTTGCTGCGTTCTTGAAGTTTCATCATCTTGAGCAAGCTACTGATTTCGAGAAGCAATCATCCATTACTTGAGCGCTTGAAGGAGAGAACAAGAGGCTTGGAGTCCGACAGTGGGAAGACACGAAGAAGGGTTCTTGCGTGAGATCGCCACTGGGTGGAGCTCAGGGAAGCTTGCTGTGTTCTTGTCCTTGCTAAGTGTTTGAGTAAGATCCTTCTTGTTGTTTCTTTGTGCTTAAACTTTATCTGTGATTGAAACACTGTGGAGAGGTTTCTCCACCGAGAAGGAGGTTACTTCCTATCCGGTGATAACCAGGGCTTGATCTGCCGACGATCAAGGGATCACCCACCTTAAGGGCACGCCAAGGAGTAGGGGCAAGTTATCCCCGAACCTTGTAAATCCTCCTTGTTAGCGATCTTGCTAATTGTGGTTGTTTGTTTTCAGTTTCTGTTTTGGTTTTCTGCACTTCTCTGTTGCTTTATTTCCTCCGCTGTGCTACTGATATGATTGAGTGTAGAAACTTGTTAGGTGCCAAAGATAAAAGTGATTGGCTATATTCACCCCCCCCCCTCTCTAGACATCCGTTTCCAACAAGTGGTATCAGAGCAAGGGGCTCTGTTTACGGCTTAACATCCAAGAGTTAACAACAAGATGACGTTGAGAGAAGGCTTCTCCACCACCCGACCTCCATTCTTCGATGGCGCTGATTTCCAATATTGGAGATCAAAGATGGAATATTACTTGAAGATGGATATCCATACTTGGTTCGTGGTGAAGGAGGGATTCACCCCTCCTAAGGATGATGAAGGCAAAGAACTCGAATCGTGGAGGTGGACTGCTGAACAAACTCGGAAGAGTGAAGTCGACGCGAAGGCGATTGTCACTCTACAATGTGGCATGAACAAAGATCAACTCATCAAAGTTGGTCCTTTCACAAGTGCAAAGGACTTGTGGAACAAACTCATTGAGCTCCACGAGGGTACCCGAGACTCAAGGATCGTAAAGAGGGACTTGTTCCTCAATCAACTCCAAAATCTCTCCATGAAGGAGAATGAGTCAGTAAGTGAGCTTCATAGCCGGTTCAAAGAAGTCCTCAATGGACTTCATTTAATTGATGAAAAGGTCGAGAATCGTGACCTTGTGAGGTATGTCTTGAAAGCATTTCCAAGGAATGCTTTGTGGTCATCCATGGTGGATGCCTACAAAGTATCCAAGGATTTATCTATTGTAAAGTTAGATGATTTGTTTTGTGAGATGGAATTGCATGAAATGGCTAACAAAGGCCCCAAGGAGAAGGAGATTGCCTTAGTTGCAGGGGACCGAACCAACAAGAAGAAGAAGGAGAAGGAAGTCTCTTCATCTTCATCCTCTTCCGAATCCGAGTCCTATTCCGAAGAAGATGGCAGTGACTCCTCTTCATCCGAAATGGCGAACTTCGTGCGAAGGATGATGCGAAGGGATCGACGTTTCAAGAGTAGAGGTAACACTAGTGAATCCAAACTTGATAAGACTAATGCCTCTTGCTTTGAGTGTGGTAGGAAAGGGCATTTCAAGAATGAATGTCCAAAGCTTAAGAAGAAGGAAGAGAAATCCAAAAGAAAAGAAGAAAAATCCAAGAACAAGAAGAAGGCCTTGAAGGCCACTTGGGATGAGACATCCTCTAGCTCATCCGATGAAGAGGAGGAGAAGAGCACAAGGCATGTGACACTTATGGCTCTTGGAGAGGAGAGCAGTGATAAATCTTCAAGCTCCTCAAACGCGGCTTCATCATCTTCGGATGATGAAGAGGTAACTTCTCCCGAGCTTGAAAAGTGTTATAGGGCAATTGCATGTTTAACTAGTATGTTGAAAAAATCAAAGAATAAGGTTAAAGCATTGCAATTAGAAATTGATCAATTGAAAGTGTCTAGGGATGATAACATTGATGATTTGCATGTTGAATTGTTAGAAGATGAAATTAAATCATTGAAACATGAGATTGAAAAGTTGAAATCATCTAAGGTTGAGGAAGTCAATGATTCGCATGATGAATTGCTAATAGAGGAAAACCAATCATTGAAGAGTGAAGTTGAGAAGCTCAAGAATATTCTTGAGAAGTTCTCAACTAGTTCTAAGACCCTAGATATGATCCTAAATGCCCAAAGGGCAGTTTACAATAGGGCCGGTATTGGTTACCATCCTAAGGAACCCTCATTTGTGTCTTTGATGTCTAGGACTGATATGAGACAATCTAGGACACCCAAGACTCAAAAGAAAGTTGTCAAGGCATGGGTGCCTAAGTCATGTTTAGTTGATGCTTTAGGTCCCAAGGTTTGGGTACCTAAAACTTCTATTTTTCGAATTATATAGGTTATGATTGAGGGGGAGCATCTATCAACTTGGTTCGTTGATAGTGGATGCTCCAAACACATGACCGGGGATAGATCATTGTTTACCACACTTCACAAGAAAAATAGAGGTAATGTATCATTTGGTAACAATGGTAGTCTTAAGGTCATATGGATATGAGACATTCAAATATCCGAATGTCTTAGAATTTCAAATGTCCTTCTAGTCAAGGGGATGAAATTTAATCTCCTAAGTGTGAGTCAATTGTGTGACACGGGTTATACAATTGACTTCCAACCAAGTCAATGTCTAGTTAGACAACATGACACCTTGGACACGGTACTAGTAGGAGCAAGAGTAGACAATATATATCAAGTTTCATTTAAAAGTGCTACTAATGTTTTTGCTAAGTGTTACATGTCAAAAGAAGAAGAGTCCACCCTTTGGCACCGGAGGTTAGCACATGTGAACATGAAGAACATCCGGAAGTTGGCCAACAAGGGACTAGTCCGTGGCTTACCAAGCATCAAGTATGAGAAAGACAAACTTTGTGATGCATGTCAAATGGGTAAGCAAACAAAATCTGCACATAAAGGTAAAAGCGCTGTAAGTACTACTACTGCATTAGATTTACTTCATATGGATCTATTTGATTGTAGTACCATCATATCATTGAATGGAAGTAGATATTGCTTTGTTATCATTGATGATTTCACTAGATATACATGGACTTACTTTTTAAAATATAAGGACCAAACCTTAGATATTTTCATTTCTTTTTGTAGGAGAGTTGAAAATGAAAAATCATCAACCATTAAGATAATTAGAAGTGATGATGGAGGGGAATTTCAAAACCAAAGGTTTTTAGAGTTTTGTCAAGATAGAGGTTATAAGCATGAGTTCTCTACTCCTAGAACACCACAACAAAATGGTGTTGTAGAGAGGAAGAATCGTGTACTTCAAGAGGCTGCACAAAGCATGCTCAATGAGTACTCACTCCCGAGTTACTTGTGGGCCGAAGCTGTAAATACAGCTTGCTATGTGCAAAACAGAGTCCTCATTCATAGGTTTCTAGGAAAGACTCCCCATGAACTTTGGTTTGGGAAACCACCTACGGTTAAACACCTAAGGGTGTTTGGTTGTAAGTGTTGGATCGGGTTGGTCCGGCTAGAGGGGGGGTGAATAGACGACTAATAAATATTTGGAATGGAGGAACTCGTCTATTAAAAAAAAACTTGGTTGCAACTTGGTCGTTGCTTCCAAGAAGGTTAAAGCAAAAAAAACTCTCCTTGTGGCGGAGAAGCCTTACAACTGAAGCACACTAGACTTTAGAGAATTACAATAGAATTGATGAATTAACTCTGAATCTCTAAGCCTATTTATAGGTTGAGTGATATGATCTTGACCGTTGATACAAGATTGAGTTTTATCTTGATCGTAGATCTAAGATTATCTCAATCAGATTTTAAACTCTAATTAAAAGAGATAAATTGATCGGCTCCTTTGAAAGCACGCTTCGATCCGATTGCTTCTTCAAGATTTGATTGACTTCTTCAAGACTTGATAATCAGCTTTAATCCGATTGCTTTGTAAGTGTGATCCACGCTTCAACGGCACTTGATAATCGGCTTTAATCCGATTGCAACGGCTCTTTTTAAATCACACGTGTGATTTAAAAAGAAGCTTTAAAAGCTTTAATAAAAGCTTTAATATAAAAGCTTTAATATAAAAACTTTTATAAAAGACTTTATAAATATTTTATAAAAAGTCATTTTATAAAAGCTTTAATTAAAAGATGTCGCGCCCGTCTTGATCCAAGTCTAAGTCAAAGGCAACTTGACTGTTCGTAAGTAGATCTTCTGGGTGATTTCTGACCAACCGGAATTAGGCTCACCCGAATCCGATTCCGACCTTTCGCCCCTCGAGCGTCCTTCCTCCCGGCTTCTCGTCTCTCGGACACCGCGCACGTCCTTCTCGATCCACCGATGTACTCTTCCGCAACTTCCGCGTCCCTCGGATTGTACCGAGCCCATCGGCTCACTTCCCCGTACAATCCTTCTCGTCCGCTGCGTCTTACGCTCGACTTCCTCCGTACCTAAGTTCCTGCACACTTAGCAGAGGGATTAAAACCAACAGGACCTAACCTAACTTGGTTGATCACATCAAAACTAACCGGGGCACCAACAATCTCCCCCTTTTTGATGTGCATCGACCCAAGTTTAGTTAGGGATAAACAACAAACAATAAAAATATTGTAACAGTATTAAGCATAAAAAATTTTGCAATCATGTACATAACCTCCCCCTGAACATAAACTACTCTCCCCCTTTGATCACAGCAAAAATGGGACAAAAAATTGGGAAGGGAAAATATAAATTTCACTTATTTTTTTTTATTAAATTCATATAAATATGAAAATTAATAATATAAAATTCTTTTTTTCATACTAATAACAATCCTAATAAATTCATGATAAGTATGCCAAGTACTCAAAAATTTATTATTGATTTTGGGACCCAAAATAAATTTTCATTTATGGGGTTAATCAAAAACTTTGGAGGAATATAATTTCTAGAAATTTTTCTAAGCTGGCTCCTATGATTTTTAACATACCAATTCAGATTTTCAGGATAACAATTCTTTTTAATTCTTAAACATGCAATATCATTTTCTAATTTCTCCACTAAATTCTTCAAATTTTCATTTTCTGTTTTCAGTTGGTCGGATAGAACAGATGAGCATATAGTGTCAATTCTTTCTTTTAACTCAGAGTTTTCTATCTCCAATTTATTCATTGATTTAAGCATGGATTTTATTACTGAATAGATTTGAGCAGGTGGAAGTAGACATACCTCACTTACAGGGTCGGTTTCGAAGTTAGGATCTTCCTCTTCATTGCTGCTTTCTCCCGAGGGGCTTTCTTCATCTTCGTCTTGGTGGCTTGCCATCAATGCAAGTTCGACGAACTCTTCGGTCTCCGATTCATCTGACGAGGTCTCGTCCCAGGTGGCTTTTAGTGCCTTTTTCTTCTTTGGTTGGTTCTTGAGTTTAGGGCACTGATCTTTCAGGTGTCCCTCCTCATTGCAGTTGTAGCATCGGACCGTTCATTTTTTCTTTCTCTGCACCCCTTTTGAGCGGTTAGTATTAATGAATTTACATAATTTTCTTACCGCTAATGCTATTTCTTCATCATCCGCTGAAGATTCTTCGTCGAGTTGGATCTTCCTTGTTTTTAGCGCAATGTTGTCAGCTTTCCTGTTCTTTTCTACAAAGCGAGATTCGTGAAGTTCCAAAGTAGAGAATAACTATTCTAAAGTACTTATTTCTAGATTTTTTGAAATATAATACGCATCGATTACCGAGGTCCATTCCGGGGTTCTCGGAAACGCGTTTAGAGCGTACCTTTGAGCATCGCGGTTAGTTACCTTTTCTCTGAGATTTTCGAGGCTTGTGATTAGTTCTTTTACCTTTGCATGTAATCTCGCAACAGATTCTCCGTCTTCCATCCGTAGATTGGTCAGTCGGCTTCGAAGAACATCTCGTCGTGCAAGTTTTGCTTCCGAAGTTCCTTCGTGCAGTTCCATGAACTTTTCCCAAAGTTCCTTCGCCGATTCGTACTTACCGATCCGGTTCACATCTTGCTCTGGGAGGACGGTCAGCAGATGAAATTCTGCCTTTCCGTTTGCTACAGCATCAATTTGTTCCTTCTTGTTCCAAGAATCAGGATCCTTGATCTTTCCTTCATTGTCTTTGGGAGCTGCATAGCCATTTTTCATAATAATTAGTAATTCATAATCTGTAGTAAAAAAATACCTGCATCTTCCGTTTCCATGCCGCGAACTCCCCATCAAATTTAGGCGGGTATATTGCTGGTCCAACCATCTTAAAATTTGCTGCAGTTGGCGGTTAGTCCTTCTGCGGCGGCCTGGCTATGATACCACTTGTTGGATCGGGTTGGTCCGGCTAGAGGGGGGTGAATAGACGGCTAATAAATATTTAGAATGGAGGAACTCGTCTATTAAAAAAAAACTTGGTTGCAACTTGGTCGTTGCTTCCAAGACGGTTAAAGCAAAAAAAACTCTCCTTGTGGCGGAGAAGCCTTACAACTGAAGCACACTAGACTTTAGAGAATTACAATAGAATTGATGAATTGACTCTGAATCTCTAAGCCTATTTATAGGTTGAGTGATATGATCTTGACCGTTGATACAAGATTGAGTTTTATCTTGATCGTAGATCTAAGATTATCTCAATCAGATTTTAAACTCTAATTAAAAGAGATAAATTGATCGGCTCCATTGAAAAGCACGCTTCGATCCGATTGCTTCTTCAAGATTTGATTGACTTCTTCAAGACTTGATAATCGGCTTTAATCCGATTGCTTTGTAAGTGTGATCCACGCTTCAACGGCACTTGATAATCGGCTTTAATCCGATTGCAACGGCTCTTTTTAAATCACACGTGTGATTTAAAAAGAAGCTTTAAAAGCTTTAATAAAAGCTTTAATATAAAAGCTTTAATATAAAAACTTTTATAAAAGACTTTATAAATATTTTATAAAAAGTCATTTTATAAAAGCTTTAATTAAAAGATGTCACGCCCGTCTTGATCCAAGTCCAAGTCAAAGGCAACTTGACTGATCGTAAGTAGATATTCTGGGTGATTTCTGACCAACCGGAATTAGGCTCACCCGAACCCGATTCCGTCCTTTCGCCCCTCGAGCGTCGTTCCTCCCGGCTTCTCGTCTCTCGGACACCGCGCGCGTCCTTCTCGCTCCACCGACGTACTCTTCCGCAACTTCCGCGTCCCTCGGATTGTACCGAGCCCGTCGGCTCACTTCCCCGTACAATCCTTCTCGTCCGCTGCGTCTTACGCTCGACTTCCTCCGTACCTAAGTTCCTGCACACTTAGTAGAGGGATTAAAATCAACAGGACCTAACCTAACTTGGTTGATCACATCAAAACTAACCGGGGCACCAACAGTAATGTGTTCATTCTAAACACCAAGGACCACCTTGGAAAGTTCACGGCAAAGGCTCATGAAGGGATACTAGTCGAGTACTCCCTCGTTAGCAAAGCCTACCGAGTCTACAACAAGAAGTCTAGATTAGTTGAAGAGTCTTCTGATGTGGTCTTTGAAGAAGTTCCAAAATCAAGTGACCAATCAGAAAATGTAGAAGGAGTTCAGCTCGAACTTAGGAGACTAAGTTTGAATGGAGCTCCGAGTGTTGTTGATGGTGATGAGTCGGATGACGGTGAACCTAGACAACCCATTGATCAGCCGGATCCTGAGGCTGAACTTGTGTCTGGTGAACCCGTTCAAGAAGCACCACCAACTCCTAGGCAAACTAGATTAGCCTCTAGTCATCCCCAAGACCAAATTGTTGGAGACATCCATCAGGGGGTTAGAACTAGATCATTCTTCCGGAATGAGGCTAATGAGGTTGCCCTAATTTCCGAAATTGAACCTAGGAAAATTGATGAAGCATTAAATGATCCCGATTGGATCATTGCAATGCAAGATGAACTAGGTCAATTCGAAAGGAGTCAAGTTTGGGACTTAGTCCCTAGACCCAAGAAGACCTCCATTATTGGAACCAAATGGGTCTTCAAGAACAAATTGAACAATAAGGGAGAAATCATTAGAAACAAGGCACGCTTGGTAGCCAAGGGCTACAGTCAAGTTGAAGACCTTGATTATGATGAGACCTATGCTCCCGTGGCACGATTAGAGTCCATCCGATTGATGCTTGCATTTGCAGCTCATCGTGGCTTCAAGTTATATCAAATGGATGTCAAATTGGCCTTTTTAAATGGTTTAATTCGAGAAGAGGTCTATGTCGAACAACCTCCGGGGTTTGAGAGTACCGAATTTCCAAACCACGTGTTCAAGCTCAAAAAGGCACTTTATGGCCTTAAACAAGCACCCCGAGCTTGGTATGAGCGGTTGTCGACATTCCTAATTGAGAAGGGCTTCGTTATAGGCCAAATAGACCCTACACTATTTCTACGAAGAGATGATGACAATATTTTTGTAGCCCAAGTATATGTCGATGACATAATTTATGGCTCAAACAATAAGGGCTATTTGAATGAGTTTATTGGACACATGAAAAATGAATTTGAGATGAGTCAAGTGGGAGAGTTGACTTTCTTCCTTGGACTCAAAATCAAGCAAACTCGTGATGGGATCCATGTGCACCAATCGAAATACACACAAGAAATGCTTCGAAAATTCAATATGAGTGATTCAAAAGAGGTAACCACTCCTATGGCTACAAACACTAGATTAGACAATGATGAGAGTGGTTGTTGATTTGACTCAATATCGAAGCATGATAGGTAGTTTGCTATACCTCACAGCTAGTCGACCTGATATACTATTTGCTGTGGGTATGTGCGCTAGGTATCAAGTTTGTGCCAAGGAATCTCACCTAATCGCTGTTAAGCGAATTTTGAGATATCTCAAAGGCACTATTGGAATCGGTCTATGGTACCCCCGTACCGAATCATTTGATTTAATTGGCTATACGGATTCCAACTACGCTGGATGTAAGTTGGACCGAAAGAGCACAAGTGGGGGTTGCCAATTCTTAGGTTCGTCCTTAGTGAGTTGGTCAAGTCGGAAGAAATATTGTGTTGCTCTCTCCACGACCGAGGCAGAATATATCGCCATGGGAGAGAGTGTATCACAATTGTTGTGGATGATACATACTTTAGAGGACTATGGATTGAGTTACAAGGGTGTACAAGTGTTATGTGATAACATTAGCACAATTAACTTAACTAAGAATCCAGTCCATCATTCTAGGACCAAACATATTGAGGTGCGTCACCACTTCATTAGGGATCATGTAGCTAGGGGAGATATTGTACTCTCACATGTAGAGTCCAAATCAAACCTAGCTGACATTTTCACTAAACCACTTCCTGAAAATGAGTTTAGTTTCCTAAGACGGGAGTTGGGAATGTGTCGCGCTTCATGATTTTCAAATGGCTTTCAAACCCTTCATGATTATTTTGAAATTGTTGGGAAACAATTGGGTAACTTTGGGGACATCTCACACAAACTATAAGGGTTACCAAAACGTTTTTGTTTGCTAGATATGGGGTGAGATGTTAGGTTCAACTAAATTTCTCAAAATGTCAATGCATCCCTTGAGAAATTAAGTTGACGAGATAATAATCACTGTGGTGACCAAGTATGGGGAAAACCATTGCATAACATATGTGTTTATGACTCCATGATCATACTTGGACATTCCAATCAAGGAAACTTGATTGGAACATTGGATTTGATACAAACTTAGTTGAAATTGCTTGAATGATTGTTGATTGAGTTTGACTCCATTTAGATGGATCAAAGTGATTGTTGAACCTATAAGGACTTTTGATCCTTATTCAGGGATCAATTTTAGTCATGAGATCATGTCCAAGTTCAATAAACTTCATCAGATCTCGTTGGAAAGTCTCAGAAATTCTGAAACTGAACATTTCAGTTCGTATCAGGGAGTATCAGGAACCCTGATCGGTCACCGGACCGATCAGGCATAGGGCTGATCGGTCTCCGGATCGATCTGGCTCCTTCCTTTAGTGATCGGTCCACAGACCGATCAGTGAGGCAAGCAGTGACCTTCCGAAATTTTGACCAAGTTTACTGAGCCAGCCTGGATCGGTCCCCAGACTGATCTGGCACCCTGCTGGGACCAGTCCACAGACCGATCAGGGGGCTCACAGGTTTCTCTCCGAACCCTACTGTTCGTGTCCTGATCGGTCTCCCGACCGATCAGGCCCAGGTCAATCCGATCAGGCTATAGTCTGATCGGTCTAAGCGCGATCAGATCGAACGGTGATCCGTTCAGACGCATTAAATTCTGGTTGGTGGACCGATCCACCAACCGATTAACTTCGCGAAAACTTACCATTGTCGAACCCTAGCGCCGAGACCTCCCATTTGCGCAACCCTGTGCGAGAGCTTTTCCCAGTGCCCTCGTCTCCCTTTCGTGAGTGTGCGGTGCTAAGGAGTCTTCTCCAAGCCTTGTTTTTCTTCCTGCGTCCTGCGTCTCTCTCTCGCCGAAGGACCTCGCGATCATCTCTTGCGCCGAGTCTCTCTTTGCGCAAGCTTGTTCTTCCGATCTAAGAACTTCTCCATGGCACCAAAGTGAGTTTTTGGTTTAGCTTTCTTTACAAATCATTTCCTATATTATGGTGTGAGGCTAACCGTGTTTTGTGCTGTGACTTTTTGTTTTGCCGTGATCTCTTGTTTTGGCCGTGACTCATCTGTGTCCTATCTTGCTCATGATCAATTCTATCTTCTGATTAAATTGTGTCCTTTTGATCATTGTCATTCTCTGATTGGGTTTTACCTTTGATGATCAATTCTTGAATTGTTGATTCAACCTATGTCCATCCTGATCAATCGATTCAAACCGTGTGTGATTACTTCCCTAATTAAATCATGATTGTATGACCAATTCAATCTATAGAAAGTCTTCTAAGGGTAAGGAACCTATGGAGGATAGTTCTAAGGGCAAAGGCCTTTCATCTTCTACACCTCCTCCGAGGCCTCCACCTCCCCCGCATACTAGATTTCAGAACATTCACTATGCCCTAAACTTTCATTGGCACAACTTCAAACTAATGCCATGTCGGTCAGTGGACCAAACTTTTGTTTATGAACATTATCCTACGGTGAGAGGAATCATTGAGTATTATGAGCTTCAAAACATCCTTTTCTTAGAGAGACCAATCAATGTTGATTTGGTCTCTGAATTCTACAATAATCTGGCCAATGGGGAGGGCACGGGGTGGCGGACCCGTGTCGCCAGTGTCGATCTTGATTTTACCTTATCAGCCTTCACTGTGTTTCTGGGTTGCCGTCGCTCCGATAATGACTTTTCGCTCTATCCCTATCTTCTTGACCCTCTTCCTGTCCCCTTTACTGGAGTCACTCCTGACTCCATCTATGAGCATTTTCTAGGGCACCCCAGGCCACGAGGTTCCGGTGCGCGCACCCATACGTTTCCCACGTTTCCTGCTCTCCATCTATCCCCCATTGATTATGTTCTGTTTAAGATTATCACAAATTGTCTCCTTCCGACTACTTCAAAGCATCTTGATGAGATCCATCCATTCCACTGCCTGATGCTTTACGGGATGCATCTGTAGTTAGATTTTGACATAGCACCGTCCATTTATTTCTCCATCATTGTCCATGGTCTGAGGTATGGCCAGACGATCTATATGCCATTCGGCCATATCATCACTGCCTGGCTGCAGTCCGTTGGGATCGATGTTTCACAGGGTCGTACTGTACCTATGGTGCGACAGGACTGTCGACTTGATCGTCGCATGCTGGCCTAGTCTGGTATTGTTGTCGGATCACGAGGGTTGCGATGGAAGAATCAGAGACATATGGGGGAGTTTCCAGGAGCAGCCCATTCCCAGGAGCAGCCCGCTGATATAGAGGATTATGATGAGTGGGCTCCTGACCTCCGATGGCAGATTGCGGAGTTAGAGCGGATGCTACAGCATGAATTGCATATCTCGGAGCTCTGGCGACAGGAGGTCCGCTCAGAGTGTCAATCCTTCGATCGACGCCTGGCTACACTAGCATCTGACATCTCAGACATGAGCTCATTCCAGGACAGATGGTATGGAGAATGGTATCATCATACATTTCCTGATGGTGCATCCCCCAGTGGCGTTTCACCCGAGGATATCATCTACATTGATGACTCAGATGATGATCCAGCTGACGATTGACTGCTCTATACTTGTGATTGATGTTTTCTGACTATTTGACGGATGTGTCCGTTCTGACTTTTGTCTGTTATAGCATGATATTTGGCTTATCTTGCTTAGGATGTTAACTTATATATGTTCCATGCTCAGCTTGATTTTCCGATAGTGCTCGGTTCATGCTTATAATGTCATGTTTACTTGATACATATGAATGTTATGGCATGCTTTGTGAGTTGTTACTTCATGTTCGTATGTGTAACGACCCGGAAAATTCTCTTAATATTTTCTTTAAAATATTGAGCATGTCTAGATAATTTTCCGAGGGACCTAGAAATGTTAATACGAACTTTGGCATAGAAATCCATGTTTTCTCATTTAAATTGAGAAAACTAAGTACTAATGGGCCTTATATGGGCTTTTTAGTACCATAATTATTGGTGGATTTTAGGTAAAAAATTAATATAAATATAAAGGGGTTAATGAGGAATATTACCATGATTATGGGGGAATTTTTAGGGAATTTTCGGAATTATGGGAGAAAAAAATAATAATGTGCATGGATCAAGGATTGAACCTTGGACCTCTTGTACCACCATACATGCTCTAACCAATTCACCTAGCAAGGGAGTGCTAGTAGAGAATGAAGTGGATTTTTGGTTAAGACTTAGGGGAAGATGAATGGTCATGGAGGGAAGAGACTCTTCATTTACCTCCTTAAAGTGTTATAAAGAGAGGGCATGGGGGGTTACTTCTCTTCTTCCATCAAGTCACCCTTCTCCCCTCCTCCTTCATCTTGGCCGAAATTCCAAGGTGGGTTTTCCCTTGGGAAAAATTCACAAGAAGGTCTCTATTCCAAGATCCAAGGCTTTCACAAGGGTGTAAAGGCTAGGGGTGGTCAAGAGACAACAAGATCTTCATCCTTCTCTCAAACCTAAGGTCTATAATCAAGATAGTCTAAGGTAAGACTCCCTCACCTGTGGTATAATAGCTCTCCTTGAAGTTTACCATGATATGAAAGTCTTGTTTGAGATTTTATGTTGGAAAAAAAAGAAAAGAGCCATGAACCCTAACCCTATGACTTTTGGCCACTAGGGTTTTTTGGATTCATGATGATGTTAAAAATCTTGATCATGCTTTCTAATGTGTTCTCATGATGTTTATAGAATAAATATAATTTTTGGAAATTTTTGGAGTACCCTAAGACCCTTTAGGGCTTGGGACCATCATAAGGATTCCATGGCTAGGATTGGATTTAACCCTTCAATTATGTACCTTGTGTACCCTTATGATACAAGGGGAGGTTGAAGGGATTTATGTGAATTTTCACAAGGTCTTGTGACCCTAAGGGTTTCAGCCAAGAAGGGTTCTAGGGCAAGAAGTTAGGGCTTACCTCAAGTAAGGGGTCCAATGGCTCCTATGGTATGGTATGGAAGGTGTTAGATGATTAATTGGAAATTTTATGAATTTATTCATGCACCCATGGTCCAACCATGTTTCGGCCAAGCTAGAAAATAGGGCTAAAAGTTAGGGTGAACCCTAATTATGAGCCCTAATGGCTTCTTATGGCCTTATGGGTAATGTATGGTTGTTCCTTTTCCTTATGCTACCTTACATGTCATTTGAATGAGGGAACTCCCCCTTATAAGTTTCGGCCAAGCAAGATAAATAGGGTATGGGAGGAGTTAGGGTTTGAAGAATGATGGTTTATGGCTTATCATGAAGTATATATATAGGTTCAAGCATGTGGTAGAAATGATGTTACCTATAACTCTAACCTTAAGTACCATGTTTCATGTTTATATGTTTTTGATTAGATGTCTTGCTTAATGGGGTTATTCATGAATGCCTTATGTTCTATGCCATGCACTTGGATAGTAGGTAGCATGTTTATGGAAGTTCTACCTATGTATGCTTGTGATAGTTACCATTCTTATGGATGAAATGCAATGCTTACCTTAGGTATCATGATCATGCAAACTCCATGGATTAGGAGAATGGTTTATGTAAATATATCATGTTCAATGAATATAATGCAATGCTTACCTTAGATGTCATGATCATGCAAGCACTAGGAATAGGAATGATGTTTTATGTAAGCATGCCATGTTTATGAATGAAGATGCATGCCATGTTTTATGAATGAAGATGCATGCCATATTTATGAATGAAGATGCATGCCATGTTTTATGAATGAAGATGCATGCCATGTTTTATGAATGAAGATGCATGCCATGTTTATGAATGAAGATGCATGCCATGTTTTATGAATGAAGATGCATGCCATGTTTTATGAATGAAGATGCATGCCATGTTTATGAATGAAGATGCATGCCATGTTTTATGAATGAAGATGCATGTCATGCTTATGAATGAAGATGCATGCCAAGTTTTATGAATGAAGATGCATGTCATGTTTATGAATGAAGATCCATGCCATGTTTTATGAATAAAGATGCATGCCATGTCTTATGAATGATGAAGCATGTAAAGTATTTTACTTTATGAATGGGCTTGTACCGGACCGAAGTATGGGTCCAAGGGATGGGCACCTTAAGAACGCCCCGGTTTTGGACTACCGACTATGCTGTCCACGGTTCTGGCACTATTGAAGCTGTGCAACAGGGATGGGCACCTTAAGAACGCCCCGGTTCTGGGACTACCGACTATGCTGTCCTTACCCTAGTAGGTCGGGGCTCGCTACCTCGTATTTACTTAGGGATGCGCGCTTATGATGTATGTATGTGGTACTAGCCGGGGACCCCCAATGATGTTATGATTATGTTTAAGTATTTAAAAGTATGATTTTAAAAGTTAAGCATCCTTATGTATATGCATTTGACTCATGCATTCATTCATGTTATGCATTATGCCATGATAGTAATGTCTTATGCTTATGTTTCATGTTAAGATATATGCATGATAGTAAACGATTTATGTTATGATTATGTTAAGAAGATGTCATGTGCTATGTTAGAAAGCATGCCTATGTTATGCCATACAGGTTGGTTCATACCTTATGTTTATGTTATGCCATGTATCGTGCCATGTTAAGAATATTTACTTATGTTTATGTTTATGTCATATATCATGTCATGCTAAGAATGTTTACTTATGTTTATGTTCATGCCATGTTAAGTGAAATCTTATTTCCATGTACTATGTAAGAACTAGGTCATGCTAAATGATTTTAGATACTTATGTTCTATGTAGAGCACCAAGTTATGTTAATGTTTCATGTGCTCATGATCAAGTGATGAATGGTTTTAGTGAGTAGGAAAGAGTCTTACTAAGCCTGTGTGCTTATAGTCTTATTTCCTTATACCGCAGATCACGCAAGGGGACAATAAGGAAGCAGCAGGAGGGCAAGAATGCATGTGTGTGGTAGTGACTTGGCCAAGAAAACAATATGTTTACTCATCTTATGCTAGAACTTTACCTTTGCTACTTACGTGCTTGAATGATGACTTATGTGACTCTATGACATGATGTTAAGTATGACATGATATGATGCTAAGTATGAAGTCAATATGCCAAGTTCCCATGTCATTATGTTAGGAATGGTAGTAGGTGCATGTATGTGTAAGATTAAAGTTATTCCGCTGCCTTATGAGGTCCACCTGCCCTACTTATGTTAACGTAACGCCGCTTTATTAAAAGAAAAAAAAAAGCGGGCGTTACAGTATGATGCATGTGATTGCTATATCTTGCTCTATCTTTTTTACATGTGTTCATATGGTTATCCAACAACCTATCACATTTTTGTTGATATGCGATACCCCTAGGGTTGTGGGGGAGTTTGTTTAAAACTTAACAGCCCCTCTAGCCCCTTTTCGGTGTTCGACAAAGGGGGAGAGTGTGGATTGGTTAAGTTTAGGATGATCATGTTGTAGGGGGAGGATCTGGATTCCCCTATGATTCTAAATTTGAAAAACTTGATTGAGAATCCCTAAACTTAAAATCGGGTTGTCAAACAACAAAAAGGGGGAGATTGTTGATGCAGTCTGGCCCTGATTGTTGTTTTGGTGTTGACATCGATTTTAGTTTAGGTGGATTATCATTGATTATGATTAAGTCCTGATCGGGGATCAGGCATGGTATGGAAAATCCTAGTCTGGAGGGCTAGGTGTTGGAAAATCCTAACCTGGAGGGTTAGGTGTTGAAAATCCTAGTCTGGAGGGCTTGGTGCTGGAAAATCCTAACCTGGAGGGTTAGGTGTTGAAAATCCTAGCTTGGAGGGCTAGGTGTATGAAAAGTCCTAATTCGGAAGAGGTGGGTGAAAAGTCCTAGCTTGGAGGGCTAGGTGAAAAGTCCTAACTTGGAGGGTTAGGTGCAAATTCCCATCTTGGAGGGTTAGGTGAAAAAGTCCTGGCTTGGAGGGTCAGGTACCTAGCTTGGAGGGCTAGGTTGGATGATGTTATAACTCGGAAGGGTTGGGTGAAATGTCCTAGCTTGGAGGGCTAGGTGAAAAGTCCTAACTTGGAGGGTTAGGTGCAAATTCCCAACTTGGAGGGTTAGATGGTGAAATCCTTGGCTTGGAGGGCTAAGGTGGATGAAACCCTAGCTTGGAGGGCTGGGTTTGACTCCCTGGATCGGTCTGGTGACCGATCAGGGGCATTGGCACGCTGCTTCTTCATGGATCGGTCTGGTGACCGATCCAGCGACGTCTGATCGGACTGGTGACCGATCAGGGAGCGCACAGTGAGGTTGGGAACCTACTGTGTGGCTCCTGATCGGACCGGTGACCGATCAGGGAGCAGGCTGCTTCCTTGCTGCCTTGCTCCTGATCGGTCTGGTGACCGATCAGGGAGCTGGAAGTGAGTGAGTTCCCTTGCGGATCAGACCCTGGATCGGTCCGGTGACCGATCAGGGACTTTGGATCTGATTAAAAAATCACTGTTCATCTATCCTGATCGGTCTGAGTGACCGATCAGGCTTCACTCTGATCGGTCGGGTGACCGATCAGGCGAGTATAGCCGCGAGAGCTGGGAATCCCAGCGAAGCAGTGGATCGGTCTGGTGACCGACCCACAAGCCCTGGATCGGTCCGGTGACCGATCACTTTAATTCAAATGGCGCTGTCAGACGCTCTGATCGCGTCTGACCATATCCGATTTGCTGCCACTTACATCTGATATTTGATTTACTCTGTGATACGCTGCTCTAACACTCTGATTAAGCTGCAGGTGACAGGGGAGGATTCAAACACTCAAGGAGAGGTCAATGGAGGCTTTCCTTGGAGCAGGTTTGTCCGATTCTCCATTTCAGGTTGCAACGGCCGAGCTGCAGACTGGAGCCGAGACTGGGGCTTGGCTGAGGGGATCTCAGGAAGACCAAAGAGGGCTCAGTGGTAGCTGGCGTTGGCAGTGTGGTAGCTGGAGGCTACGGAGGATGTTGTCACCTGGTGCTGTGTGGAGAATCAAAAGCTCGGAAGCTGGCTTCATGGAAGCAGAGTTCGCATACTGACTTCTAGCTGCGTTTTGAGTTCTTCACAACAAGCTTGCTGCGTTCTTGAAGTTTCATCATCTTGAGCAAGCTACTGATTTCGAGAAGCAATCATCCATTACTTGAGCGCTTGAAGGAGAGAACAAGAGGCTTGGAGTCCGACAGTGGGAAGACACGAAGAAGGGTTCTTGCGTGAGATCACCACTGGGTGGAGCTCAGGGAAGCTTGCTGTGTTCTTGTCCTTGCTAGGTGTTTGAGTAAGATCCTTCTTGTTGTTTCTTTGTGCTTAAACTTTATCTGTGATTGAAACACTGTGGAGAGGTTTCTCCACCGAGATGGAGGTTGCTTCCTATCCGGTGATAATCGGGGCTTGATCTGCCGATGATCAAGGGATCGCCCACCTTAAGGGCACGCCAAGGAGTAGGGGCAAGTTATCCCCGAACCTTGTAAATCCTCCTTGTTAGCGATCTTGCTAATTGTGGTTGTTTGTTTTCGGTTTCTGTTTTGGTTTTCAACACTGTTCTGTTGCTTTATTTCATCCGCTGTGCTACTGATAAGATTGAGTGCAGAAACTTGTTACGTGCCAAAGATAAAAGTGATTGGCTATATTCACCCCCCCTCTCTAGCCATCCGTTTCCAACATAGATAACAAGCAAGTCTATGGTAGTGCAAAAAGCATGTGTGTTTGAGTGAGCTCCACGTTCATCATACACTTAGAACTCGAGAAGAGAGCCACCAAAAATTTTCCTTGAAAGGCTAGTGAGTTAAATTCATCTCAATGAATCATGAAGGATGAAAAGGCTAAGTTGTTGATTAAAGGACGAGATACTAATCCATAGAGCTTAGATTTTTGAGAATTGACAACCTTAGGTAATTTCTTTTCATTTGCTTCTAACTATGTTTGGGAATAATCTAAGGGATACATACTTAGTAGTTTCGCGAGACGCTCAAGCTTAAGTGTGGGGGAGTTGATAGGTATCATTTTGTTGATCATTTTAGTTGCTAAAACCAAGTTTGACCCATATTTTACTTGTTTAATATCGAATTTAGCTTAGGTTTCATGAATCTATTCTATTTTGGGCTTTATTGTAAATCTTGATATATTTGAATTATTTTGCCACTAAATTGTTGATCTACTTTTGCAGGCTTGGAAGGATCATGGACCTAGGTCAGGCTGGGTCAAACTTGAGTCAGAAGTGGACCCGGATCGAATGATCAAGCATCGACTAATATGGGTCGTCCAATTCAAAAACAGTTGAATCTGAGCCATCGGTCAACTTCTGGTCAATCCGAGTTCACGATGGAGTCAATCATGACCATAGATCAAGATCTGAGAATTTCAACCAAATCAGAAGTGATCTGACCGTTGGATCAAGCCAAGAGGATCTAGATCGTCTATTCAAAGATCAGGCTGATCTGGACCATCCGCCACTGATCTGGTGAATCCGAGCTAGGGATAAGGTTAATCAAGCACTTGGATCAAGATCTGAAGGTTTCATCCAAATCAGAGATCATTCAACCGTTGGATCAAGATCAGAGGGATCTTGAGTGTCCATTCAAAGATCAGGTTGATCTCAGCCATCCGTTGCAAATCTGGAGGATCCGAGATACTGGGAGGTAGATCCTGACCCTTGATCAACCTCATCAAAATTTGGATCAGATCTGAAGAGATCCAGTCGTTGGATTGAGTTAAGGAAATCTAGGTCGTCCATTGCTAAGTATTTAATCAAATTTTTCCACAGGGCAGCTTTGTCGCGTCTTCGCCGTAGCGTTTCCTTCTTCGATTGTTCTTCATCGTTTTTCTTCTTCAATTTCTTCATCCGAAGGCGTGACCACTTCAATTCCTTCATTAGAGCAAGTTCTAGATCGTCGGCAAGGTGTTTCCGTGAAGTTTCCAGCTCGAATTTTGCCCAAGAAAAGGGCTGAGTGAGGTTTCCTTAGCTCTGCTGTTTGCTGTCTTCGATCTCAGCTGTGCACCACTTTCTACCATCTGAGCTATCTGGAGGGGTTCCCTGGAGTGCTCGGATCATTCCCAAGCCATCAGCGCAATCATCCACAGCGAGATTGAAGGGATCGAATGGGATGTTCAGATTGAGCAGAGTTTGAGCTTGGGTTGATTCGCAGAGACAGTTTCCCAACGATTTGTGGACCTTACGGGTTCGAGGCTCACCCTTGTGTGACGGCAAGGAGTTCTTGAGCTAAGGAAGGGATCGAGGATTAGTTTACTTAGTGAATTTTCAGTTATTAGCTATAATTTCGAAGTCTGCACTTCATTTTCTGTTTCTGAATTTCTGTATCAGCTGCCTTAGTTTCTGTTCTGAATTGTTTCTGCAGTTGTTAGTTTTCAATTTCGCATCCTAATTAGTTAGATTGCTTGCTAGTGACTAGTTACATTTAATTTCAGTTTGTTACATACTTAAATTCCTGCGTATCAGCTTTGTTTTTCTGCATCTCAATTCATTACCTGCGTATCAAGTTGTCATTGCGTATCAGTTTCAGCTCAAGTTCTGCAAAATTTCAGATTTAGCTCTTGTAGTTTGGGTCAATTGAACTTAGATCTTCTACATCTTGTTTGACACTAGATTGTGCGATTTAATCTCAATTGTTTTGTTTAATTTTGCAATCAATTCGTAGCTGCATTCCTGCCTTCAAGTTTCTGAAATTCTGCAGTTTATTTCTGCAATTCTGCAGTTTGTTTGTGACAAGTTTCTGCAACGTATCTGAATTGATCAGTCTACTTTCTGAGTATCAGTTAGAGTTATTTGAATCTCTTTTCGAGCATTGGTTTATGCACTTGATCTCAGCTTGTCTTGTGAGTTTCTGAATTAAACTTGTCCCTGTTTTGATCAGTCTTTCGAATTCTGAATTTCTTCATTTATCCCTGCATATCACTGCATTGATAGCTGTGCTTTCCAAGCTTAATCGATTAGTTTCAATTCTGAATCGTTAGAATTAGCTTGGCACTCCGCATCAACCTTGGCACATAAGCTTTCTTCTCTTGGTAGCAAGTCTGTTTTCAATTCTGCACTTTGTATCAAGTGCCATTTCGGCACTGATTTGGTGTTTAGTTGAATGCAGTTTCTAGTGTGCCATTGAGTTTGAAATTAGTTTGTTTCGGGTCTAGTTTATTACTGCATTTTAATTTTAATTTCGACATTAGTATCAAGTTTCATTGCTGCAATTAGGTTTGAAGTTTCTGCATTAGTTTCAACCGAAAATTCAACTACTGTTTTACCTTACTTTGCTTAGCATCTGGTTTGCAATTGATATCGAATTTGTCCTCCAAGTTTGGCTACTTTGCATTGGTAGATTTAAGTTCCCAATTGTTTGAATTCATTAGTTGAAATTGCTTAGCTTGAGTTCCATAGTTTATTTTTCTTTCCTTTTTCATTGTGTTTTCATTTCTGATTGCAACCCAAATCCAAATCTTATTTGAAACCCAAAAATATTTGACGACACATAAACTCAAGTTCGAATCAAACAACCTCAACTAGCCCTAGGAAAAATTCGACCTGTGGCCCCTTTACTACGTTTTCATCTTTGCTAGCAAAAAGGGTTTCCAGCTTTACACATATCTAAATTTTGAGACCCACATTCGTGACACCTAGTTCGGGCTCATCAGGGGGTCATTGATGGACCCGAACTAGGTGTCACGAATGTGGGTCTCAAAATTTAGATATGTGTAAAGCTGGAAACCCTTTTTCCTAGCAAAGATGAAAACGTAGTAAAGGGGCCACAGGTCGAATTTTTCCTAGGGCTAGTTGAGGTTTTTTGATTCGAGCTCGAGTTTATGTGTCATCAAATATTTTTGGGTTTCAAATAAGATTTGGATTTGGGTTGCAATCAGAAATGAAAATGAAATGAAAAGAAAAGAACTTTAACTAAATGAACTAAACAAGTGATGACAACTAAGGAACTTAGCCAATAGAAAGCTTAATCTACCAAGGCAGCTAAACCGGATTTGAAAGAAAGACAAAAGTGATATCAAATGCAAATCAAAATGCTAAGCAAATAAATAAAACAGTGCTGATGCTGCACTTGATACAATCTGCAGAAATTTAACAAGCTTGATACGCAAGGATGAAGGAAAACTTTGTGTCGAAAAACTAACACTAATTTCAGAAATGGTAAACTGACAACTCAGAAATTTAAACTGATCAATTCAATTTGGAAACCAGGTTATTAGGGAAGAAATATGCAAGACTAAGTGAAGGAATTAAGAGCCAAACACTGATCCATTCAGAAACACACGAAAAGCAGAAATGATGTGCAGGAATTTAAATGACTGAGATTCAGAAACTGAAAACATGGAATGCGGAAATCACCGAATACAGAAACTCACCAAAACAAGCTAAGATCAGGTTCAATAGTTCACTACAAACTACCTCCTTGATGAGCTAGACTCAAGAATGCAGACATGAGCTAAATTTTGCAGAATTAAAACTGATACGCATCAAATTTAGCCAATTGCAAGAATTTAATCCAAGAGCTTTGTAAAAGACACAACCAGCAATGAGAATTCAGAAGAAAGAAACTAGAACTAGCTTGATACAAGATTCAAAAACTCAAGTAGAAAAAAAACTGATACGCAAGGTGAAAAGGGCTGATACGCGGCATGAAAAACTGGAACGCAACAATAAATCTGGCACGCAAGCAATGAAATGTGAAACAAACTGAAATTAAATCTAATTGTTCACTAACAGGCTTCTATCTAATACTATTGCAGAATTGAAACCTAATTAAACAGAAACAATTCAGAAAGGGGAACTAACAGCTGATAAAAAGTACAGAAATGAAACACTTGCAGAATTCGAAAACTACAGCTAAATAAATTGGAAATTCACTAAACAAACTAAGCCTCAATCACTCCCTTAGCTCAAGTACTCCTTGCCGTCACACAAGGGTGAGTCTCGAACCCCTAAGCTCAACAAATCAATGGACAAACAGTCTCTGCGAATCAATCCAGCTTCCACTGTGATCCAAGCTGAAAACCCATTCGATTTCCTTAATTTAGCCTTGTCCAATCGCGCTGATGGTGTGGGGATGAACCGAGCACTCCAGAGAACCCCTCCAGATAGCTCAGATGGATGATGGATGGAACAAAACCGAAATCAAGGCAATCAATGGCAGAACTGAGGAAACCCTCACTCGGCTCTGTTCTTGGCCAATTTGGAGCTGGAATCTTCATGGCAACAGCTTCCCAAGGATCTAGAACATGATCTAATGGAGGAATTGAGGTGGTCGTGCCCCTTAGATGAAGAAATTGAAGAAAAACTCGAAGAACTGCTGAAGAAGACAAAAAGGTAGCGGCGAAGACGTGACACTGTGCCCTGTGCAGAGAATTTGATTAAATACTTTGAATCCAACGGCTGAGATTGTTTTGGATGGATCCAACGGTCGGATCTTATCCAATCTGAACCAAACTTTGATGATGTTGATCAAGGGTCAAGATCTACCTCCCAGTAGCTCGGATCCTCCAGATTTGCAACGGATGACCCAGATCAACCTGATCTTTAAATGGACAGTCTAGAACCCTCTGAGCTCGATCCAACGGTTGAATGATCTCTGATTTGGATGAAAATCTCAGATCTTGTCCTGAGTGCTTGATCAGCCTTAACCCTAGCTCGGATCACCTTAAAGGTTCTCAGATGGCTTAGATCTAGCCGTTTTTGAATCGGACGACCCAGATTGTTCTGAAGCTTGATCACTCGATCCGGGTCCACTTCCGACTCAAGTTTGACCCAGCATGCCCTAGGTTCATGATCCTTTCATGCCTACAAAAATATATCAAAAATTTAGTGGCAAAATAATTCAAATGTATCGAGATTTACAATTAAGTCCAAAATAACAGTAATTTCTAGAACCTAGAATAAATGCAAGATTAAGCAAGTATAATATGGGTCAAACTTGGATTTTAGCAACTAAAATGATCAACAAAATGATACCTATCAGCTTGAGCATCTCGCGAAACTACTAAGTATGTATCCCTTAGACTCTTTCCAAGCATAATTAGAAGCAAGTGAAAAGAAATTACCTAAGGTTGTCAATTCTCAGAAATCTAAGCTCTATGGATTAGTATCTCATCCCTAAATCAACAACTTAGCTTTTTCATCCTTCATGATTCATTGAGATGAATTTAACTCATTAGCCTCTCAAGGGGAATTTTTGGTGGCTCTCTTCTTGAGTTCTAAATTCATGATGAAAGTGGAGCTCACTCAAACACACATGCTTTTTGCACTACCATAGGCTTGCTTGTTATCTACTCTCCACCATTGTTCATGATTAGGATCCACATCTACAAAAACAAGTGGAAGACATAGAAAATGGTAAGAATTGAAGTGAAAGCTAAGAAAAATAGATAAATTGATAAAGTGGAAGACTTGGTTGTTCAAGCATATTTCCAATGTGCTTTGCCCTCTTTACACTCCTCTAGTGAAATAAAAAGTGTGGTGAAGTCAAACTTGAACAATGCCTTTGATTTGGATGAAGAAAACTCTATTGGTTTCAATGTGCCAATTTTGTCTTTTGCATGCCAACTTCGCTTCCTTCTCTTTTCTCCTCATCATTTTTTCCTTTTTCTTTCTCTCTAGCAAAGTCAGAATGTATTGGGACAAAGCTCTGATTTGGATGAGATTATCTTCATTGATTTCATGGTGTCAACTTCTTCAATTGCGTGCCATTTGACTCTTTATTTTTTTTCTCTTATTTTTTCTTCGCTGCATTTTTTTTCTTCAGTTTACATTCTGCCGAGCACCATGGAAACAGAACTGAATACTTGTATACTACCAAATTCTTCAATTATGCCAGATCCTGCAGCTTCATGAAGTACTTAGTTCCAAACAAGCTTTCAACTCCCAAGATCCAGAAACACTGCATTTTTTTCCTTCTTTTTTTGTTCTGATTTGAAACATCCCAGCAGCCACATTCTTCTTGTTCTGCTCAGCTGTGATGTTCTCAACACTCTTTGATACATTTATATCTTTGATGCCTTGATTCATAGCCTAGAAAACCTAATTTTCAGCTTCATCTTGATACAAAACTGACTTTCATAGCATAACCTACTGATTTTTTTTTCAGCTGCATTTCCAGCTTTCATTCTCCACTTTACTGCTCTCCAGAACTTCTTATGCTGTCAAGTGGTTTGTTCTGAGTCCTTGTAAGCAGCCCTTGCCTCTCAATTCAGTTTCGACTTCAAATTAGTTCAACATCCCTTCAATAGCTAATCTGCACACAAAAATTCCTTTCATTCCTCTGTTTTGGCACAGATTTTCAGCATTGGTTCAGATATGTTCAGCTTCAATTCAGAGTAGCTGCTTAATACAGCAGTAGTTCATCTTGATACAAACTTTACAAATTTTCCTAGCAAAGTATAGCTGCAAGTCCAAAGCTTTTCTGATTTTTCTCTCCTTCACTTTGGCACAAAATTTTTTCTCACTACTTTTTGCGTGCCATTTGTTTCCAATTCAGATTTTTGTCTTGGCACAGCTTCTTGGATCTTCAATTGATAAGGAATCTAGATGCTCCACTTACTTCCATCCTTAACCACTTCTTCATGCTCATTCTTGATACCAAACTCAACTCAAACTCATTCTTGCTCATGTATTTCTTTTTCATCTCTTTTTTTCGTTTTAGTTCACTGAAATCTTCCTTTAGCCGGATTTGGAATGAAGAACAACTTCATTTCCAGTTCATAACTGAATTCTTCACTTGTTCTTGATGCCAAGCTCAACTCAAAGTGGCACATGAAATTGCAGAAATTTGAAATTGCAGAAATTTATTTTCTTTGAAACAAAAATGTCTCCTTGATACAAAACAATTCCAAAACACTAACCAACTCCCCCACACTTGATCTTTTGTCCGTCTCGAGCAAAGTAGCATTACGATCCAGAACTGAATACTTGTATACTGCCAAATTCTTCAATTATGCCAGATTCTGCAGCTTTATGAAGTACTTAGTTCCAAACAAACTTTCAACTCCCAAGATCCAGAAACACTGCATTTTTTTCCTTCTTATTTTGTTCTGATTTGAAACATCCCAACAGCCACATTCTTCTTGTTCTGCTCAGCTGTGATGTTCTCAACACTCTTTGATACATTTATATCTTTGATGCCTTGATTCATATCCTAGAAAACCTAATTTTCAGCTTCATCTTGATACAAAACTGACTTTCATAGCATAACCTTCTGATTTTTTTTTCAGCTGCATTTCCAGCTTTCATTCTCCACTTTACTGCTCTCCAGAACTTCTTATGCTGTCAAGTGGTTTGTACTGAGTCCTTGTAAGCAGCCCTTGCCTCTCAATTCAGTTTCGACTTCAAATCAGTTCAACTTCCCTTCAATAGCTAATCTGCACACAAAAATTCCTTTCTTTCCTCTGTTTTGGCACAGATTTTCAGCATTGGTTCAGATTTGTTCAGCTTCAATTCAGAGTAGCTGCTTAATACAGCAGCAGTTCATCTTGATACAAAGTTTACTAATTTTCCTGGCAAAGTACAGTTGCAAGTCCAAAGCTTTTCTGATTTTTCTCTCCTTCACTTTGGCACAAAATTTTTTCTCACTACTTTTTGCGTGCCATTTGTTTCCATTTCAGATTTTTGTCTTGGCACAACTTCTTGGATCTTCAATTGATAAGGAATCTAGATGCTCCACTTACTTCCATCCTTAACCACTTCTTCTTGCTCATTCTTGACACCAAACTCAACTCAAACTCATTCTTGCTCATGTATTTCTTTTTCATCTCTTTTTTTTCGTTTTAGTTCACTGAAATCTTCCTTTAGCTGGATTTGGAATGAAGAACAACTTCATTTCCAGTTCATAACTGAATTCTTCACTTGTTCTTGATGCCAAGCTCAACTCAAAGTGGCACATGAAATTGCAGAAATTTGAAATTGCAGAAATTTCTTTTCTTTGAAACAAAAATGCCTCCTTGATACAAAACAATTCCAAAACACTAACCAACTCCCCCACACTTGATCTTTTCCCCGTCTCGGGCAAAGTAGCATTAAGATCCAGAACTGAATACTTGTATACTGCCAAATTCTTCAATTATGCCAAATTCTGCATCTTCATGAAGTACTTAGTTCCAAACAAGCTTTCAACTCCCAAGATCCAGAAACACAGCATGTTTTTCCTTCTTATTTTGTTCTGATTTAAAACATCCCAGCAGCCACATTCTTCTTGTTCTGCTTAGCTATGATGTTCTCAACACTCTTTGATACATTTATATCTTTGATGCCTTGATTCAAAGCCTAGAAAACTCAATTTTCAGCTTCATCTTGATATAAAACTGACTTTCATAACATAACCATCTGATTTTTTTTCTTTTTTTTCAGCTGCATTTCCAGCTTTCATTCTCCACTTTACTGCTCTCCAGAACATCTTATGCTGTCAAGTGGTTTGTTCTGAGTCCTTGTTAGCAGCCCTTGCCTCTCAATTCAGTTTCGGCTTCAAATCAGTTCAGCTTCCCTTCAATTGCTAATATGCACACAAAAATTCCTTTAATTCCTCTGTTTTGGCACAGATTTTCAGCATTGGTTCAGATTTGTTCAGCATCAATTCAGAGTAGCTGCTTAATACAGCAGCAGTTCATCTTGATACAAAGTTTACTGATTTTCCTAGCAAAGTACAGCTGCAAGTCCAAAGCTTTTCTGATTTTTCTCTCCTTCACTTTGGCACAAAATTTTTTCTCACTACTTTTTGCGTGCCATTTGTTTCCATTTTAGATTTTTGTGTAACGCCCGAAAATTCTCGAAACTAATTTTAGAAATATCTTAGAATTTATTCCGAATTTATGGATATTTTTATAGAATTTTTCCATAAACGAAAGTGGCAAAAAGGGACAAAAAGAGAAAATCACGTAAGTAGGATTTGATCCCTAAACCTAGGCTGTTAGAGGAGAAAGGGCGGACCAAGCGGGATATGTTGCTTTTGTTGAAATAGATTAGCGGAAACAATAGATAAGGTAGAATTAGTTAAATTTTTCCATAAGTATAAAAGGGAAACTTAGGGTTTTTTTTATTCATTCTTTCCCTCACATCCTCTCACCGCCGACTCCCTCTCTCCCTCTCGCGATTTTTTTCTTCCTCTCGCCCTCTCTCTCGCCCAAGACAAAGGAGAAGCCAAGGGAAGGTCTCAAGAGGCCCTATTCTCTACGAGAACTCTCGTAGACGCGAGGAGAACGCCAAGGAGCAAGAAGAACGTCGAAATTCGACGTTCCCTCGGGAATTTCAATTTTTATTTGTAAGGAAAACCTAGCGCAGGATGTAAGTATCCCTCACCTGCAGTATAAGTAGTTTCGGATGATTTTCCATATGCTTTATTTCCTTGTATTTATGCTTTACGATTAGAAATCGTAAATTATGAACAAGCACGCACATTAGGTGTTTGTTAAAATGCTCAGTTCAGTTAATGCTATAGAAAGCATTAAAGAATAGAAATTCTTACTCCAGTTTATGATGGGGACCAAGGTCGAACGGGATGGGCTCCTAGTTGCCCCTAGGTTTAGATAACCTAGTAAAAGCAAGAATCAGAAGAGAAAAAGAAAAGTATAAAAGAACTATTTTATTTTCAGTTGGCATTGTACCGGACATCGGTCCAGGGATGGGCTCCAAGTTGCCCCTAGGTTCAGATAACCTACTATGGGATGGGCTCCTAGTTGCCCCTAGGTTTTGATAACCTAGTAGAACCCTAATGGATTCGGGATTTGCTACCTCGGGTTTATTAGGGATGCGCGCACAGTTGGTACATTGCCGGGCCCACAGCAGTTGATTATTACTTTCACCTACTATATGTATTTAGTTTTCAGAAATTCATGTTAGCATGTGGTGAATTTAATAATTAGTTTTATGTTAGTTAGTTTTAGTTCCAGTTCAGATATATATGTCATGCTATAGCTTACTTTTCAGTTTTAGTTTAGTATGTGTCATGTCTCAGTTATTTGCCATGACATTTTATGACATGTATTTTAGCATGAGTCTAACATGATTGTTTATGAACATGAACGTGTATTTGCATAGCATGTTTTGAAAAGCATAATCCGAGATTTTATAGTTTTGTGAGGCTAGATGGTACTTACTAAGCTTTATGCTTATTAGTTTACATTTCCTTATACTGCAGATACAGGTAAAGGAAAGCACTAGTAGCGGAGGCGGCGGGCTTGATGCAAAGTGTGTGTGGTGGTGGAGTTGGAATAAAAGTCTTCGAAACTTGCAAAGCATAGAAAGTCTTTGTTATGCTCCTTTAGTTATTCCGTAATAAATTATGTGAACCATGTATGAATTTAATTAAACTTGTATTCGTGGTGCCTAGTATGCTTCTTTAGTTTCTTGTTTATGCTTCTTCAGTTATTTCGCGATATATTATGAGAACCATGTATTAACCTGTCTAGACTCGTTAATTGTGGCACCTAGTATATTAAAGTAGTTTATTCACCTGTGTTAATACTTGATTAGCGAATGTTGAATGATAGGAGTTACTACTTGTAATATGGTAATTTAGATCCATGCTTAAGCTTTAGAGATAAGAACTTGATACTGTCAATTTACATGCTAAATACATAGGGTATGCTTGTTTTAAGATATATGCACCATATAGAATGACATGTAGTAGCTAAGAATGCCCTTAGATATGAATAATGAATGGTTTCAATAAGAAGTTGATACAAACTTGGCACATTTATATTATGCTTTTACATATCGTTGTTGAGATTCCTACCAAGCCTATAAAATTAACGTTTTTGTTTTATTTTGGCTGGTTAGCACTTTAAACATGATTATGAATGGTTAGTTCAGTAAATAGCGAAATAAGAAATTTTAAATTCTCCCAGTTGATTTATCATTATTAGAAATCATTAATCAGTCAGCCAGTCAGTTAGTTAGTGACGATCCGCCTTAAAGCCTAGTACCAGAAGGCGGGTCGTTACAGAGTGGTATCAGAGCAAGTTCCATCATTCCTCCTCACACACATCAGCATCAGACCTGCAGCTTCTAAGTAAGAGTATCTCTCACATTACTATATTTTCTTGCTTTCAGATTTATAGTATTTTCATGTTATTCATGCTATCTGTTTTCTAGCCAGTTCTTGTTTACAGTTAACGGAAGCATGTTTAATACCTTAGTTTATATATGATAGCATGTTTTTAGAATTAGAATGTGAACTGTATGTCCTCTGTCATTTAGATAATGGCTAGAGGACGCCCAACTAGAAGGGCACCAGCTACTGAGCCTCCATAGGAGGCAACT